>VBVR01005181.1:0-12711 GCA_011638315.1 Tetramorium parvispinum | reverse complement strand
AGACAGATAATTATTTTTTGTTATTTTTATCGATTAAAAATTTTTTCTTAAAAATATATGGATTGCAAAGGCAGAATTTGTTGTATATATTCATTATATATATTACACAAATATATCTCAGATATAAAAATAATATATAAATCCGAATAATTATACAAAGTCAATGTGTTTCTATTTTTTCATCTATCAATATAAAACGTGCATTAATTTAGAAGAGGACGTTATTATGATAATCGTTCATGACAGATAATTGGATTGAATGCTAACTCGAGTCAAGTTTTGTGGTACCCATTTTGCGGAAGTTCACATGCCAACTTTGAAAGAATTGAGTCCGCCTCGGCTCTCGCATTCTATTCCCATGGATTTAGCGATCCGCGAATAAAGAGCGGAAGAAGAGGGGAGGGTGGTTGATGGTATCCCCAGGCTGCATCTCGCAACTGGATAATTAATCCTGCTCCCCGGAGCACGTTCGACCGTGCTCGATTTAAGGGAATGAAAGATGCAAAACGTGAGATGCGAGGGAGATACGAGAGGGTCTCGACCTTATTCCACGAAAATGTAGAAATATCTGCTGGTGTACCGTTCTTTCTGAAGAAGCGACCCTATTTTCGCGAAAATTGTTCCTAAAATATATAGCGGCGTAGAAGATATGTCGCATTTGGTTTTTATGACCGAGCTGTACGTTCGAGCATTTTCATCTAAATAACATATGCAAAACTGGAGAGACAGAAAAATTTGAAATATTGTAGCGACTACAGTCGAAGGAATTAAAATCAATCCTTTTTATCATTTTCTGTGATCAGCCATTCGTCGCACATTTTTGGTGCGCATTCGCACACGTAGAATTATATATATTTTATTAAAATAATATTTCATATATTTTATACTTTTATATATTTTATTAAAATAATTGAAAGGAATATAAATTTTATAATTAGCAGAAATATTGAATATTCATATTATTTGATTGTACAATATTTCTTTAATAAAAAAAATTGAAAATTATTCGTAGTTTAAAGAAAATCCTCGATTCTCTTTTCACCTTCTTTCTCTTTCTATATATCTATCTAACTATCTATCTATCTATATATTTCTATCTCTATCTATTTATTACTATATATTTTTGAAGGAAATAACCATTAAATATATATATATATATATATATATTTAATAACTTATATCTTGGCTAAAGCTGTTATCAGACATAGCCGTATCATCGGATACGTGACTTTTTTTCGTTTAAAGGATAATAGAATTTTTCACGAGTTCGTGGCCGAAGCGGCACAATCTCATTGATGGTACGACCAAGTTTAGCCGTTGCTACGCGACAGAGTTCCTCCAGATGAAAACGTCAATTGCCGTAGCCGCCGAAGAGGTCAGAAAGATATTAGAAAGACGTTTGGAGTCCGGGAGGAAGATAAGATATTTCTAGAGAGTCGAAAAAAGCAAACCCGAGGATAGAATTCCCGCGAGTAGGAAGTCCTCATCCTCCGATCACGTTCGTGAAATTTCGTTGTTCTGCCAGAAAAATCTCACGAAGGAAGTGTCAATTACTCCGTCTTATCGATAGCAATAAGGGATTCCGAAAAGAAAAGACTATCCTGGGGACAATGAAAGATCCCCGACAATGTCGGCGCGAGAAGTAATTTCTCTTTTGCCTCTTGAGAGGACGTTCAAAGGAAAGGATTTTCCCTCCGTTGTGCAGCTATTTCTTTTTCAGTTCTCTTTTCTTTCGATTGAACGGTGCTTTCGTACTTTCCTGTGGCGCATTATCGCCATTTCGGGCCAGAATTATGAACGATCGTTTGGAAATGAATAATCAATCATGCGCATATGCCAGTTAATGAAATTTTGCATCTAGTACTCGATTTACGTAATTAGCAGTTTCGAGCAGTGCGTACAATAATTTATCCAATCAATAATTAACGAAATACAAATGTTTGGGTAAAGATCATTAAATAAAAATATATATATATACTTTGCAAACATGATATATAATAATGTTTTGTAGATGCAATTTATTCTCTATTTTTATTTTAGATTAAAGCAGATATGAAAATAAAATCAAGCTTTTTCTAAAATAGTTATTTAAAAATGCAGCGAATTCTCAAAGCCATTTTTTATTAGTCATTTTGTTAAAAAAAAGAGATGTTTACACTAAGAAAAAAAATAATAAAAAGCATTATCTTTAATTCTTTTTTTTACTTTTCTTTGATAAAAGAGTTCAACGGGTTTTTCTATCAAAAACAAAATTTTGTCACGCCAAATCCATGCCAAATTGTGTTAACAACATCGAGTAATCTCTTCAGCACGGCATTTATTGTAGAAATATATATGTGTCACTCGACTATGTCACGAATCATCCTGATCGATTCCATATTCGCCGGAACAAGGTCGGGATGTGTAACGCGAATGAGAAACTCTATCTCACGCCGAATATGTGTCCATACGTTCGCAATCTGATCGCTCGCGGGATAAAATTTACTCTGAGCCGCGATGAAACTCAATTAAAACACCTCGCGCCATCGCATTTATCGAAGAGCCGCGATCGAAAATAGAAGCCTCTGAAGCGAGGCTTCAACGAAAAGTCGGAGTCAGTTTTCCGAAACATTTTCCGTTTATTCGCCGTGTATTCACCGTCCTCTCGGTTCCGTCGAGCGGCTTAAGTGGCAAAAAACCCACCCCCGTGTCTGCGCGAACTCGCTTTAACTCGGATGCACTTTAAACCCCCTTTCTCCCTCCCCCCCGTCTCTTGCCCCGTTCCACCTGCTGCCGCCTGGCTTTTCTAAACGACCGGGCCCGCTTTTGTCTCGTTCTTTGTCTCGCCCGAGGCTACGCGAGATCCGTTAAATCGCCCTATCTCCCGGCCGAAGCTCCAACTATTTTTTATTTCGTTTCGTCGTGAAAGAACCAAAACGAGAGTCATAGCCCTTTGTTGAAGGTATATTAGCATTGATGATAATAGAGAACATATTATTCGTAATAATTTTCAGTAAACTTGGAACGAATGTTCTATACCTAAGTGACATTAATGAAAGTTTATATCCATTTTTTATTTCTAGGTAGAATTATACATAAGAAACTTCAACTTTTGCTTTAACTAAAACTTTATAATAATTTTACAGCAATTTTCAATGTTTTTTTTGATTAAGCATATGAAATATATACCTCATTCATGACTTTTTTAGAAATTATTCATTTAGTATGTATCTCTATTTTTGAATTATATAATTCTGGGAGAATACATAATGTATGTCAAATGAAAAGCAATTTAAAATTATTTTTAATATACCATTCTGTCACTATTCGATAATTTAATTACTAATCGCAAATTAACGAGGGTTTCTTGAATGTTTATTCGCCCAATCGTAATATTCCAACAGCTCGAAATACGACTTCCAAAATAGCGCGCACAATTCCATCGCTTTGTCGAGGTAGATTCCTTCTCTCAAGAGAGAATCGTGCTCACTCTCCCTGCGATATTACTCGCGTAACACATGTGGAAGCGGAGGGGCTCTCCAAAGCGTCGGAGTTAAATCCGCGAGTGTGTTCCGACGAAAAGACCACGGAGGGTAGCACAGACCCGGGCTTTGTGGGCGAAATATGTGCTCGGGCAACTCGAACCTTCCTTCCAGCTTTCCACCTTCAGCCCTTTCAACCGTTCACAGTAACTTGTCGCCCTCCCCCCTTTTATGTTTACGGCTCTGCTGAGCGAGTTAATAAACGCTCCTAAATTACGTCGCCGCCCGTCTCTTCGCGTAAGCGCGAAAAAGCGCACTCACCTTGATTGCTCTCTTCTTTTTTCATATACGTAGCACGTAGTTAGCCGTGAAATTGACTAACAAAAAAAGTATTGTCCCAAAGCCAATTCAATGAATAGAGACGTTTGCTTATCACAAACGCGAACTAATATACTTATTTCTTGATATAAACAATATGTCTTAGATGCTCTTGGCTTTTCTATATATGTATATGAAATTTTAAAGAATAAATATTATTTGAAGAAGAAAATGTTTTTTCCTTTCTCCGTTTTCGTTCTTTTCGTTGCCATATCGAAACTTATGTATATAGACATCACATATTCAAAATTTGCTTTTCTATATCCGATCTGCTTTCCATATATATTCGCTATATTCACTGTACTTTGTTAGTATTCGGAAGCATCGGAGGCTTTATTCTTAGCCGATGCCAAGAACAAAATGTATATGCCGGCATTTTGCAGAATGTCTTCCAGTTTTGACCTGTAGCGCTTGGTTCTCTTATTAAACATATTCGAAAGGACATGCGCGAGACTGTAACTCCAACGAGCTAATCCTAGAGGAAAACGTAGCAGCAAGGACTCGCGACGAAATCCTATTACGAGGGACAGATTACTTCTGCGAAATATCGATCCTGAGCACTCTAACGTGACGCATCAAAGTCTCTCGGCTAATTTCTGCCGTTGGCTGGTTCGCAGACAAAAATCCGATTAAGTCGTTTGCATGAGAGACGTGGAAAATAGTGAAAGAATCGAACGTCGAAAGCAAAAGTTTCGAAAACATGAGATCAAAAAAGCTCCCTTATTTCAGATTAAGAATAAAACGTATTTTCTGAATTGAGTTTCCGAAGGAAACTTGGTTATTACTCTTGTTTTTTATTTAACCTGATATTAATTCTAAAGTTTTACTTTGAAGTCTTCAATTATTTAAAAAGTAGAATATTTAAAAAATAGATAAAAAAAATGGCAAGTAAAATGTTGACAAAAATTCATTAAATACAGCGGAATTGAATCATTAAATATACAGTATTAAACTGATGAGCTTTTATTTTAAGATTGTTGCGAAATTCTCAAAATTACTGCAGTAGCAGTTTCTGAGAAACCAAATGTATTCTCAGATGTATGTATGTAATACCGGCATATACGGAAGACGAATAAGATACCAAGTACTGCGAGAGTGAAACAGGAACTTCTTCAAGCGCTGTCAAAATATCCTCCCGATATATCCGGGTGGTAGTTGTGCCGCGCCATTTCCGGTTACTCGCGGCATCATGTGCTAACATTTGTTCCAGTTATTTCCACCGGAACTACCGCAACTCGCTGTGTTGTAATGGGATTACAAAGCGACAGGGTAAAAGCCCCAGAACTCAGCCCGCGTTCCCGCGGGATTAACGCAACCCCGTAATATATGGTAAATTTGCCCGGTAATCTCCCGTTTCAACGGAAGAAAAGATAGTAATTTCAAAGTAAGGAGACTTTGCGACTGAAAAGATTGTAATATACTGTATATTGCTGGCAATCGGTAATAATTAGCGTATCAAGCTTATGTAAATTTTTGACAAAGAAATATACATATATTTTAAATAATTTTTATATAATCATTTTACTTCGTATGTAATTGTATTAGTTTTTTCATTTTTTTAATTATTTCGAGATATTGAGAAAGAGCTGAATCAAAAATATTAATCCTAATAATTAAAAATAACTTTTCCTTATTCACTTTACTTACTAGAGTATCCCACGCATGCTTTCAATTATACATGTTATCATAAATTACACATGTAATTAAAACATGTTATATATTCTGAATATATTATCTAATTTTTTATCATTTATAAAAATTAAAGTTGGAATTATAAATCCGTATCAAATTTTCTAAAGAAAAAAAACAGAACACGAAATTTATTTCTCCTCGTGTACGTTTGAAAGAAAAGATCTGAAAAGGAAACATGTTAACAGAAAAAAAAACATCCCGTGAGATCGGCGAAATCGATAGAATCTTATGAGGCATACCAAACTAGCCTGGTCTCCTACGGTAGTTTTATTCGCGTTCCTCGATCTCGCCTACGTTTGCCACAAAAGACCACGGAGAGGAATTTTCCGGTAAAATTGAGCTCGCGGTCGAATAGGGAAAAGCGAAAATGTCGGGAATGTCTCGACTTTCTTTCCCGAGGGTGAGCGTATCGAAAAGAAAAGGAAGAAAGGAATGAGAGAAGCGGAAGAACGAGGAAACGCGAGGAGCAAAGGGGGAGGAAAGCGGAAGCTTAAAAGAGGAAGAAAAGCGCGTGTGATTGCGACAGGCAGCGAGATCTCGAGAAGGACGACGCGGGTGGTGTTTGCATTGGAAATTCGACGAGCTGACGTCGGAGCCGACCAGTTTGGCGAACGGCCAGACACCCGGTACCCGGACGTGCGTCCGTTTTCCCAACAATAACGGTATCAACTAATGAATGCAATGCAGTTTCCCAACCCCTTGTCGCCGATCTACTTTGACCCTCGTCGAGTCGAGTTCGACGCTCTCCTCGTGCATACATATGGATCAGCTAATCAAGTTTCAGAAAGGATAACGAAAAAGCGTGTTATTAAACTGTCTCGTAGTACTTTGGACAAGGAAAATACAATAGCTCTTGATGTAATTTTTTAAACAATATTTATATATAAATTACTCGATATTCTCCACTACACAGTAACTTTGTTACTTCCGTTTTGAACGTTTTCGTCTTGCAATTTCCTGTTTCATTATCAATATTCGTTTGAATCTATATTTTTGATAATTTATTTATGTATTTCTTTCTTTTCCTCTTCTCTTTGAAAAATGACATTTTCTTACAAGCTAAACAAATCATATTTATATCTCTATAAGATGATGATAAGCGCGATACAGCAAAGTTTAAAGAAGAGCAAAAGATATAGAAAAATCACCTCCAAGTCTCCACGCAGTGTCCACGCATCGATATTTGCATTGTATGATGTAAAAAGTAGCCACGCGACGAGCCGAGCCATGCCGCATCGCGCCGCGCGGCAATTAGTTCAGGCAAATCGAATTTCCATGCTAGAAATCTCGACAAAGCGGGTAGGCGAGAGGCAGCCGGCGCTGTCATTTAATTTGTATTTAAATTGAGTGCTGAACCACCCCTCCAACCTCTCGCCCTCCCCTCGTGTCCCTCCCGGCTCTCGCGGTTCTGGACGCGACCGGAATAAAATCACACCCGCGCGAGAGGCTCGTTTTATTTGCTGTCCCCGAGTTTCGACGTCGCAGACTTAAGTCAATTACGGTGACGTTAATCGGACGAGATGAAGAAAGAAGGGGATTGAAAGGGTGACAGAGAGAAAGAAAGAAAGACACGACGGATGTATTCTGCTGAATAACGGAAAAAGACGTTTCGATATGCCGGCACAGCTTCTCCACTTCTCGAAGCAATTTAATAGACTCTCCGAGACAGTCGCGATCAATTATGTCGACCTTGAGAACGACCGCGCTGTCGATAATTAATGAACCGTCGTCGGTTGTGATTTAGCTTTCCGAAGGGTACCTAGCGGCGTAATAAATTGCTGCAGGGGTTACAACGATGTCGTGGCGAATTTGTAAAGCGATGAGGAAGAGAGAAAGAATTTACTAGTATCGGCAATTCGCATTAATTAATTATGAACAATGCGATTTACTTCACAATGATAATTTCCTCGGCTAGTCAGAAGTCAAGCTAAGGAGCAATAATTAAATAGTGTATACTAAAATTATAGTATACACAAATTACAAGAAGAAAATTCAAAACGCTGATAATAACGATCCCATGCGCGTATCAGATACGTATTCTCGTAATACGTATTACAACTATGAAGGTAGAGAGAGAGAGAGAGAGAGAGAGAGAGAGAGAGAGAGAGTGAGTAAACATGCAAAGCATTCGCCATATTTGAGTTGCATCTTCACTCAACGATCAAACTAGTCGCGATTTACGGTACCCGCGTTAATTAATCACTTCTCCCTTACCAAATATGGGCGAAACGCTAATGCACGTCACTAGAGGCGGTTACGAACAACGATGCGTGCAACAAACGTGCAAGCAGCACCGTATCCTGCGATGTATGCGCACTAAAAGCAGAAGGGCGGCTCGATTCTCCAAAAGCGAACTCTCTCACGAAGCCTCTCGCTTAATGCGTGCCTGTTCCCGCAAAACGGTAAATCGACACGCGAATACGCCGATATTGTTCGGGAACAGCCGCAAGGACGCCGATTAAATTTCATCTCAAGGGAGCGTTAATTAAGCGACGCTTAACGCACCTCGCCAAATGTAATTCTCGTTTATTCAGATATGCATTCACAGCACACATGTCTCCTGCACAACGAGTTGGAACAGAATGAAGTAGCTAAAGTTTTTCGAAAAATGTAACGCGAGAGAACTGAACTTACAATCTCTTTTTCCACGTAAAATTAAGAAACGAATAAATAATTAAAAATTACGAATAAAACATAATCACATATTGTATAAAACATAATTATAAATTGTATCAAGCATAAAACATAATTGATAAATTATTAGCAAGGTATAAGCGTTTTCTGTAATGTCTCAAAATGGCATTTTCTTTCAAGTATAATCTTAATCCATTAAATTTATTGTTAATTTATTAAATTTTGTACGCGCCAGTTTGATAAATTAGGGAGCTTAAAATTCGATCACGGGAATTCTTATCAATAATTGAAAATTCGTAAGTTCAACGTAATGGCAATGATAACAGTTACAATCTAAGAATATTATCGCCAATTATTCTCCCACGCGACGATACGCCTACACGCTATTGCATTAACGCCAATAAAACGAGAACGCTGTGTCAATAAAGATTAATTTATGGAGCAAATGCGTTGCAATGAGCCCTGTAGTAGCCAGAAGTTGATGATTCTCCGCACATTGTTTGTCGTTGTCCGTCCGAATTTGCGCGTTACTCGCTGGATATAACGCTTTGATTAGCGGGCTACTGAATTTACCAAATAATATGCTTCGTGTTTGCACGACAAATGATTGCGTTCTATACATCTCCGTACATTGAGTTTAATATATCTCATTGACGATGCATTGCTGTCGAATAATATAAATATTTTCCTTCCTCTCCCGTAGAATATTGTATAATAATATTAGATAATTATTTACAATGAATATCATATATCAGTAAATTATATGCCATGTGCAACAATATTAGATAATTTTATGTAATAGTAACAATCAAAAGTCAAATCATTGTTCTTATTTTTCTTCTATTTAATAATATTAATAATACTAATAAATAAATAATAAAATTTTATACACATATGTATAATGTGTATATAAATTTAATTAACAGAAGTGTGTAATAATTATGTAAGAGATAAAAAATATAGTCTTGTAGACATAAACATGTGTATTTAAATTTTCTTTCATAAATTTTAAATAATTAATTTTACCTTGCTTGATCGTTAATATTAATATAGTAACTAAAAGCTTTGAGACGTGGTGTGTAAAAGCTTTGTAATGTGAGCACGAATCCATCGGTATTATTCACCCATCACGCTGGACATGTATGAAAAATAAATTATATTCTTCGCAAATTTTAAGCAGTCAAAGAAGCAGAACAGCAAAACGGTATTCAATATGAAATTAATTTTACTGATTGTGAAATTTCTATTTACTCATCGCTTTTAATTCATGTATCGCCAAACTCATCGCGACACTAATTCCTAACAATTAATTTAATATTGCAGTGACAAGTAGCCACTAATAGTAAATTCCATATAATTGGTCATACGTTAATAACAATGATTAATATCACTTATCGATATTCCTGTCAAATAGATTACAAGATCGCTGCTCTGTTTTAGGTAATGTTCACATATTCACGAATCGACGATCTCATACATTTTAATAAATGCTGTTGAGAGATGTCTTATCAATAATTTCACGATTTATTAAATTAACAAATTAATACTTGGCATTTGTTAATACAAATCTAATTGTAAGTATATGTACACAAAATTTAATTTACTCTACGATTAAAATCAGTTTTATTAATATTTAAAATATCAAGATAAATAATAAAAAAGCATATATAGAAAATTTTCCAGTTTAATTTTATAATATGTAATAAAAAAAACGACAAATTGATGCATTATCAAAAAGACATATTATTTTTATCTTCAATTTTATTTTAAAATATATAATATTATTGGATTTGTGATATATGGAATATGAATTGTGAAAAACAATATTCTATGTGCGCATTAGATAATAAGATATATGGAGCCGGGAGTGCGATAGATTAATGCGTTCCATTGTAAAGGGAGACAGACAGGTTCCCCTCGATATTATCTCACGACATCGAAGAGCACCTGCCGCACTGTACCGCGTGTCTCTATTGCTGCTGTGGTTGTAAAATACCGTCACGAAAAGCGCGCGATTGGTACACGGCAATTTTACTGCAACACAAACGAAAGAGACAGAGAGATAGAGAGACAGACAAACAGATGATGCGAGAGAGAGAGAGAAAATCGTTAATGTCAGTTCCCGTTTATAGTTATCGAGTGATACTTTGCACGTAACGGCGGTCGAAACCGGCTGCGAATTTATCCCGCGGCGGTTCGCACTGTTATCCCTCGCGAGATGTACAGGATGAATCAGAAATTGTTGCCAATTATAATTATTTTTATTCGGAATTTTCATCATTCGATAATCTCGGTTATCGTATTCTCGCCTTTCCGTCTCTCGAGACAGATTAAATTCAAGATTAACCGACTATATTTAAAAGTGTTATACTTGAAGATGTTATATTTAAAAAATGTTATAATTTGAATTTTGATATAAACGATCTCCTGCCTCAATTTTCTGCCTTATATACTTGCAATTTTAGCACTTTCGGTGGATCGATGCCGCAATATGCATCACAGGTATGCTCCTATCTTTCAGGGCTTTATTAATCGCGTATGCATTCTTCCGCTCGCATTAAATATCGATTTCAGTACCGTGACGTAACACGAAGTACGATTACGCGTGATAAACGTATGAAACGAATTATATAACGCCGAAATGGAAACGGACATGCACTCGATAGGGACTCGATATTGAAATGCACCTGCTGTAGTATTATCGGGAATCCCAACGGATTATCGAGATGCGAAAAACGCGCTGGTTAATTTCCGCACGAAAATACACAAAATTGTTTCGAAATTCATGCAAACGCTTTACAATGTTATTTGTTGTAAAACATGTCGCATGTTAGTATGATGCTCAAAATGTTTTTAATATAATGAAATCATAATTTAAAACTTTATTAGCATTAATTTGTCAATGAAAAAGTAAGAAACTACAAACAATTTTAGATAAAATCTAGTTTGACATTTAATATTAAATAACCATCTTTCTCGTACACTTCAATATAATATGTAATTCAGAAAGTAATGAATTTCCAACGCTGAAAAGGTAACTTAAAAATTTTTAACGTCGGATATATTAATCATCGAAAAATCTGCTTGAAAATTTCATTAAAATTCATTATGAGTCATTAGGGAGAAAATATTAACTGTTAAAACTATTATTTTGTTTTAACGTTCGCGGATAACTTTTAAGATTCGACGCAACGTAACGAGATCTCAAAAGTACACATGTCTCTGTCCACATGTCAGCAGCAACGCTGCATGAAATTCGAAACAGAATGCGCGCTGTCGCATCATTTTTTTTATTATGACTAATGCGAGATACAGCGTCGCGTTCGTGTAATGCTTTTCCTGGATATCTTTTATCATTTGAGATGCGATATACGAATGCAAAATACATATGCATCTGTATGATAAACATTTCTATGATTTCTCTTTCTTTTTCATCGCCTTTCTATAAGCTAAAATTAAATTCACCAATTATTGCTTATTATCTCTTGCTTACAATTTTTTTATAAAAACATCGCTCGTTGATTAAAGTCATGAAACAACTCTTTTTCCAATAATTATTACTGATTAAATAACAGTTATCGAAACAAGTAATAAAGTATACTTATATTACTTGCTATTTTCAAGAATAATTTCACAATTCAAATCATTTTTGTCCTCTCACTTTTTTTCTCTCTCTCTATCTCTCTTATTTTCAAATTAATAAACTTTCTTGAAAAAGGAGACTTGTGCGAACAATTGTCATAAAGAAACAGTAATAAAACGGGGCTCTCAGTTTTATTGTAAATGTATTGAAACGTAGACGGTGCTTTATTCCCCTTTCAAAGTGGAATTATGGCACAAAGGCGTGACATTCCATATTACAGCTTTTTCTCGACAATATCTATCATTGTTAAAATTGTGATATATTTGTATATGCATATTCAACTTCTTGTTCATCACAATTTTAATTAATATTTTTCGTAAATTTCCAATAATTTATTTCGCGTATTTACCTCAATAGATATGTGTATGTAAAATATTTAAACATCATATTGCTTTGAAGGTAAAAATATAGCCTTTTCATCTGCAAATAAATTTTCTCTATAATTCTATCCCGCGTATATTAAAAAGCCATTGCCATTTATGTGACTGTTTTCAACTCTATAAATATCCCTTCCCGTTAAACGTAAAATACACTCTCACTATTCTGGAGACAAGGTCATGAATCTTACGAATAAGAAGAGAATCAAACAGCGCGTTTAATGTTAAGGGGATGCTGGAGTCATCAATTTTACCGACTGAGTAGGCCGTAATTCTAAGCTATAACATTATAAATTTTCAAATTGACTTTACAGAATACAAAATCCTTTAGCAGAATTAATGTACGCGTAAAAATGAACCACGAGTATCGATTTCATATCAATCCGAGTGACTCGAAATCAAAAAACTTTTGCACAGGATTAAAGTAAACATTTCAAAAAAGTCGGATAGACAGTTGTTTTGTGCCTAAAAGCTACAGAACTTTTATACGAGGCTGTTGTATTCACATGTCAACAAAATATTAAGG
>VBVR01005180.1:0-12719 GCA_011638315.1 Tetramorium parvispinum | reverse complement strand
AATTTAACGTTTCTTTTTAAAATAGAACACGCGGAAGGGCACGATCGCATACGAAGAGACGCACACGGATACGAATCTACAGACGCGGGATATGCGCTTCTTTGGACCGTTTTCGAGGAACTTTTTTCGGCATCGCACGTTATAACGGTAATTCTGTTCGGACTGTAATTGAAAGAGAGCAGCGCACACAACGCGGCAGCAACAGCAGCAACGGCGGCGGCGGCGGCGGCGGCGACTTAATTGCACTAGGTCGAAATCGTCGAGGGAACGACGGACGGACGGCGAGGGAACCCTCTTCTCTACCGCGGCCCGTTCTTCGAAAGTCGTTTATAAGAGAGAGGGCCAGGAGAGGAGAGATGACCCCCGGTAACTCCAGGTCGGAGCGAGGCAACGCTCCGACTCCTAAGCTCCCATTATTCGTCGGGTTCGACCGAAATTGTCGATCGTTACGGAAGCGTGGATTTGCTTGCCTCCTCGCTGGCGAACACACGCATCATACTTTAACCTGGCAATTTACATTTGATATTTATAATTTAATCATTTTCGCTCGTGATTGCGGCTCTTTTCCGAGATTCTATGGCAAAACGACGGGATAGCTATGAGAGAAAGAGATTATAATTATTTCTATTTTAGCGCGCGCTATCTCTTGAAAAAAATATAAATTTTGTGTGAAATATCGCAAACAATTTTTATTTCGCGTTATTATATCAAGTTTTTATCTTCAAGATCAGCGTCGAAAATTTAATACTCTTTAATAAATTGACACATCATTGATAAAGTTTAGGCATGCCTGCAATGAAATGCAACAATTATGTATATCGATGCAATTCTGACATAATGACTGATTATAATAATGTTATAATCAATAAAAAAAATACCCGCATATATGTGGTAAAACTTGATATTAATTACAACATTAATTAACATACATTTCCGGTGCAATATAATTACATAGTGATGTAATAAGCAACGTAGATAGAGAATGAGCTACATAGATATTTGATACGTATGTTTAATATTAAAGACAGAGTCAAGTTTAAAGAGTCCGTGATTACTGAATTAAAAGTATATGTACGGCAACTACTCAATGGAAAGACGTAAGTTTGCAATGCGAACGGCTACGCGATATTGTCGTTTCTGGACGAAGCTACTCGAGATAGTGCACAATACGGAGGAGAGACGCATCGAGAAAATTATAAAGTGCGAGTGACGGGGCAACATCCGCAAAAGAAAAAACTATACTTATGCGGTAAGTGCGTAATCTCTCCTGGCTGAGAACAAGGAGAAGGATGTAGAGTACCGTCCTCCTATCCTTGTGCAACTCGCGGGAGAGACGCGTTAAGATTGTGGTCGTCCAGCGACATATTACATACCATGGTTCACAGAAACAGTCGACGATGAGAACATAAAGAGATGCGATTAAAAGTAAATTACGATCGCTGATATCCGAAATGGAATAAAATCTTTTTTCTATGATGTGAAACTCAATCGTGTATTTCTAAGCAGTCCTTGCTACGCAGGTATAGCAATAATCATAGTTTTCTTGATTACTAAATTCTATCAAAGATAAGAATCTGCTTTTCCCTGATAATTCAATGAACTTATTTATTTAACATTGAAAATGAGACTATATTGATCTATAAAAATATACTTATGTACGCGTGCTACTTTTATACAGTTGTAAGAAAAAGATGAAGAAGTTTCTCATGTCAATCTACATTAATAGCTTAATAATTGCATTGAATAAATCATCGTCTCTATCTAATAATTCCACTTTATAGCAGTTTGCTAATGATTTTTTAAATATAAGTGATTAAATATAATAGTTTTTTTACACACTGCATACTGAGATCTACATGATTTTGATAAATGCAATAATCTTAATTAATTAATTTTGTCTAATGTATATTCAACATCGTTATATGTTATAATATATCGATGAATAATTTAGCCATCAACTAAATCGTGTAACCGGATATATTATGCAAAGCCGACTTCACCGGTGCATATATGAAAGCAATAAAAAATAGATAGAAGCAATAAGAACGTGAGAAAAGGATTATTGAGTGTTTATTTCGTTATTTATAAATTTGTGAAATGTCATTATTCATTTTTAATAATAATTCCATCATTGAGGGCATTTAATTGTGGTATTATGAATATTATTATGAAATTATTTTTCGTACATTTAAATTGTATATGCTAAAAGATAAACTTAGCGTCTCTCTTTCTTTCTCAATTTGCCAATAATTAAATCTAAGTTATCACATGAACATGTTAAACTTAGGTTTCTGCGAGATCAAAATAGCTGAAATAGAGATAATAACAAATCTACATTTTTGTGTTATTTCTGTGCGATTGGTTTTGTATCAGTCATCCCTTAAGGCGGAAGACTGTGAGATCAAAACACGTACGTGAGAACGGCCTCGCGTCGCAGATGCTGCATCACGCACGATAGCACCTTGTACGATGATGCAACAAGCGGTAAACTATGAGCATTTGAAAGGAGCCAACAGTATGCGCTGAGATCGCAATGATCTATAATGGTCGCGGAGACTGGTATGGAAATCTTGCAGCACTGTCTTGCAAATTAACTTCCGATACGCGATGGTAGCAGATCTTGTGTAAATCTTGGTGATAACGAGATGGTATTCATAAGTCGAGTATAGGTATTTTCTATTACCTTATTATAATCCAATAGTGGAACATGTACAAGTTTACAAATATTGAACTCACTTATGTTCCATTAAATTATCCGTTTCTTATGTTTCGCGGCAAGAAAGTTTTGCTGTATAAAAGTAATTATATTTATTTAATTAGTAAACGATAAAGATTTCAATTAAATTTATTAATTAAAAATTAAATTTATTAATCTTAAATTAAATTCCATTTAAATGTGTACGAGAAAGAATCCTATTTGATAGACGTACATTGAAAAAACTTGCATGAGTTTAATCGTACATAAATATGTAGCGTAATGGCCTGTCACAATTATTTATTTTTGCAAACATACGCCTCGGGGGATGTATGTGTGTACACTGCGTTCTGTATGCTTGCATCATTTGTTCGAATACCCATTGGACCGCCGCATTGGCCTTTTTTCCGATCTCATTTGTCGCTGAGCAGAGCGAAAGAAGGGGATACTTTTCACTTGACTGCGTAAAACTTTACCGCTGACGATCGAGCAAACGTACATACAATGTTAACGCAATTCAATCGTGTCTTAACGATCGCGAAAACGTCGTTCACAGCAGCTAAAAAGTGCGCGTTCGCGCTGATTATGTCTGATTATGAGTATAAATAGTACCGTGCTCTTCTCGCATGCTGTGCTTTTTACGGCTCTTAAATGCCGGCTTAAATGCCTGCAGTGAAAGATATTGCAGTGGCTATGGAGTTTACATTACTAGGTTGAACGCAGCAATTGGAGGTTTCAGTTATTTTAACGTGTGCATTATAAAGTCGCGTCCCTCTTTTTTAAAGTATACTAATTTTTATATAAATATATCACACTTTGTCGTATTCCATTAAATTCATGTCGTGGATGACAAAGCAAATTATAGATTTGCAAATGTAATTTACTACGTATCTTAAATTACAATAAAAGCAATTTTAGTATTAAAATTAAAATTTTGTATCTATATTTGCCAGCCTGTTTAATCCTACGTATAATTTATTCTATTCATCTCTTCTCTGACTAACTCGTTCGTATTTGCATGAGTTACACCCCGAGGGCGACGATATCGCTATTATTGCTTGACATTTCAGATGATTCTTTTCATCCGTTTCGAAACGCGAAAAGAAGCACGCGAAAGAGAGAAAGAGAATGTGTCCAGGTGAATCGGAGGAAGGTGTAGAGCGACGTGTGTCGCGGTACGTACCTGTATGAGATGGGCAAGGAACAGGACGTAGGTGGCGGCCGCCCTCATGTCTCTCCCTGGGGAATCCCTCGACTACCGCATATCATCGATATCCCCTGCTGTTACCCCTCGGCCACTCTCTCGAGCACTCGTTCGCGTATTCGATAAATTCTCCACTGTCTTCTCGTTCACGCCGTTCGTGTGTGTATCCTGCGCTCTCTCTTTCTTCCTTTCTCTCACCACTCTCACCGAATATTATCGGCACACTGCACTCCGCAGATCCTTCCGGTCCGCGCACCAACACCGAATACCCACTGGCGTGTGTCCTCCGCGTGGAAGGACGATCCGTTTTCCTTTCCGCTGAGCACTAAACACTCGTGAACACTTCGTGAATGAATGAACGACTCGCGTGCGTTTTTCTCCACCGTTTCTCGTCCGTAAAGATCCGCCAATTCTCACTTTTCCCGTGCATAGGCGACACTCAAAGAGGACTCGGGTGAGACTCGCATAAACTTCTTCGCATACCGCTCTCGCGACGCGACAGGTACCTTTCGCTCTCGAGAATATTCCAACCACTCGCGGTTATGATCCTGCAATATCGCCGTGATACGGCTCTTTTCTCTCACGCCTCCTTTTTTTTTCGTCGCCCTGTAATTCACTCGCTTCGTCGGTGTCGGCCTTCGTGCAAGACTAATCGCGTTTAATTACACGATTCGTGCCTTTAAATTTGTCGGACGGGAGAAAGCGATTGCGCGCGCAAAAGCCTGATGACACGCGCGCTACTCGAGAAGTCGACACCTGCTTTCTTCGATGCACAAGTCGCGACGTCCAGCACGTGATCCACGTATACGAGCGATACGACAGTTTATAGAAATCAATTTGGAATGTTGATAGTGTCACGTATATGCTTCCTTGCCGAATATGTAGTTACGATTGGACACTTATTTGACACTGATTTTCGCCAGTCGATTCCTCAATCCGCAGGCAGCATATGAGAGGCGAGAAAGATTCAGAACTCGAATTATCAGATAATTCCATTCGCACTTCATGCGTTAATTAATCCTCGATACGTGACGGAGCAGAAGGAAAACTCTTCGTTTGCATCTCGAGTAAAAACCGAATTTGTTTATCGTATTATGCAAAACTCTCGTCTCGCGCACCAATTCACTCACACGTGTAACAATCCTGTGGTCCGAAAGAAGCGATTTCGACGGGATCCTCGGCGGAACCTCTGGGCACTACGTCAGGAGGACGAGACGTGTGACACTGTTCACGCACACGCGTGACGCACCACGAGAACTCGCGAGAGAGTCCGGCCGTCCGGCGTCGGCGCCGCCGCGGAAACGCGCGGCGAACAGGTGTGTGCACGTGTCCAGCGTACGCGCTAACGTGTGCGTATACGGCGTGCAACGCGCCTTCGCTGTGTGCATGGACACGCACGCACGCCGCTTAGTAGCCGGCGTGTACAGAGGTGTATGTGTGTGTACACACGTATACGCGAGTGTGTGTATGCATGAATGTGCGCGCCCGTCCGTGTGTACCGTTCCTGTACCACTGTTATCGTGTGTGCACGCTGGAGCACGGAAACGCAGCAACGTCCGCGGGGTACACGACTCGGTCGCTCCGGGGATACTGAGTCCGGAGCCGCAGGCCGGCCTGCGGGCCTCCCCCCTATCTACCACGGCTTGTCCCCCCTTCTGTGTAGCCCCCTTCCCGAGTCATTCCACCTCCGGGAGCACGGAGGACCCCTTTACGTGTACCCCGCGCGCTCTGCCTCGCATCCTTACGGGGTCCTCTCTCTTTTTCTCCTCCCGCATCGCGCATCGCGAACTTTACACACGTTCGCCGACAATCTCGCTCTTTCTCTACCTCTCTCTCTCTCTCTCTTTCTCTCTTAGTCTATCGCAAATCCACCTCATGTGTGCGCACGTGCGTGTGCATCGGCCCACGTTTGTTCACGCGCGCACTGGTGACTGTGTATGTGTGTGTGCGCGCCGCGCGAACATCTCGAGGGCTCTTTGCTCTCTCTTGCCTTTCTATGAGGCATTACACGACGACGTACACTTGTGCCCCCCGTGCCGGGATGCTGGGCCCGGCTGAACACGAGCGAGCGCGCGTCCGTTTATAAGTCTTACAATCGGTTTCATCACGAGCGGCATCGCGGAGTCGGTAACGCCGCGCGCGCGGTTGTGTATTCTCACCTCTCCTCTCGCGATCGCGAGGCGAGAAACGCGTGACTTGGGCGCGCTCTCCGACTGCTGCTTGTGATATGAATTTCGCGGGGTTGCGATCTGGGGTACCATTCAGTCATGCTGTTGCAATGACGGAATGATATAGGTATATTAAGCTATCTGAGTCAAGTTACTTAATATTGGGCTATCGAGTCTCTCGTAACTTTTTAAAAAAAACTAAAGCAAAGACAATTATTTTTAGAAGCAGAAAAAGCAAAAAATGAAATAATTTTTTTTTATTACTGTTACGTTCTGACAATTTGACTCAGATAGCTTATTATAGCTACCCGTATACTAAGCTATCTGAACCAAATTATCGGAACGTAACCACTAACCAGTAATACGTGAAAAGAATTTGCTAATTTTTTGCTATTTTTTGCTGCAAAAAATAAGTTTTTGCTGTACTTTTTAAAAAATTACGAAAGTCTACTATTAAGTTATTGAGTCTCTCGTAATTTTTTAAAGACTAAAGCAAAACAATTATTTTTATAAGCAAAAAAAGTAAAAAAATTATAAATAATTTTTATATATTACTCGTTATGTTCTGACAATTTGGCTCAGATAGCTTAATATGCTTGAATAATATGTATAAAATTCATTAATACCACAGAGGAATAGTGAATCGATGAACGCAATGTCGAAACACTGTGGAAATAAAGAATCGTAATTAAAAAATACATGGAAAATATTAAGGCAATACATTCATGCAAATAAAAATTGGTATTAAAATATATTGGAATAACGAAATTAATTTTTCGTAACAGAAAATTAACATGTAATCTCTCGCCACGATGTTTCGAGTTTCAATTTAAAAAATAAAAAGAAGTCGAAAAATATATTAATAATTGTGTGAATGTGTTAAATTCAAAGGTGCATCAAATATTCGACAGGTTACTCTCTTTATAAATTGAAGTATTTTTTCTTATGGAGATAAAAAGTGTTTAAATGTCGCTAATCATCATCGTATCGAAAATCGGTTGTTTGTATGTGAAAGATGAGTAGGCTCCGTCTTGCAAGACAAAATTATATATATTTACGAAGAATGATTTTGGACGATGAATAATGGATAAGTCCTGCGGTGTCGCGTGTCCATCGTCATTACGTGACTAGCGGGCTATGCTCCCCGCGAAAGAGAGCTGCCATCGCTGTCGCGTCATGACGATCGTCTCTCTCTCTCATTGAATTTCTGCTCCATATACATACAATATATACCGTTCCACGTAATTCGCGTGTCAGGAGTATCATGCGAAGCCGAGTCGAGTTAAATGGCTATAAATTATCACTGCAATAAGAAACCTCTTTACTAATCTTCTTTCAGGAACTAGATAGTAACTATGCATGTCACTTTGACATGATGCGACGTCTGATAATCGGAAAATTATAAATGCGCGCGAATTACCGTATATCACGTCTTTCCTGGAAATTAGTAATCTGTATAGCATTCATCGTTGTAATAAAAAATTTGCAGATAGTTTTTAATTTATGCGAGAACTATTGAAAACATTTATTATTACTGGACGAAGGATAATTTTGTTATTTTTACAATCCTAAATTATTTTACGTATCTATACAACGTTTAAGATTTATGAAAACAAAATCTTGCGTTTCATTACGAGCATTAAAAAAATTTTGCAAACTTTGATTAAATATCTAATGATAAAAAAAGAGCAAAATTAACAGAAATATTCAGGAAGCAAAAATTAAATGACAAAATTAATCTTTGAAATAAAATTTCACGACGCTCGCGCCAGTTTTGATTAGCGCGGTCATTAGAATTGCGAGGCTCTCTTCGACTGAAAGAGCCTGTAACAGACAGTATAGCGCAACACGGCGGGGCTATCTGTCTTCTCTTTCTACTCTTCTGGCGGCAGTCTCTTGAATCCGACGACGAACCCGGTGTGGTAGCGCAGCATGGTATGGTGTACCGTGGTCCACATGGGCGGATGGACGAACGAGCGAACATCAGTAGTGGGATGCTGCGCGGTGATGCTGCTTGGTCCACGCTCATCCGTCGTTCTCTCCCTGTCTCTTCCTTCTCTCTTCTTCGCTACAATCTCTCCATTCTCCGTTTGTCCTTCTTTATCTCTCGACGTCTCACTTTGTTCCGTTCTGCCTTCGTCTTCTTCTTACTATTAGGTACGTCACTTTTCTCGCTCTCGCTTATGTTTTCCGCCCTCCACCCTTCATTCTCCGTCTCTTTTTCTCTCTCTCTCTCTTCTTCGTTTCGGAGGACTTGCTTACTCGAGGGCCCCGAGTTAGCCGGCGGGCATTATGGTGGCTACTCCGTTGGCTTCTCCGTTGGTCTCTCGAAAGCTCACGAGAGAGTGTGCCCCCCGAGGGTCAAGGAACTCCCTCGGGAACAGGTTCACCTCCTTCCCTACCTCTCTTCACCCCTCCTCTTTCCACTTCTCCTCCTCTTCCTCTCTCTTTCTCCTTTTCCCTTTCCTCACTGCGCCGCGTACCACTGCCAAGCCGCCCTATGCCCCCTCCGGTTCGTACCTTAGGGTTTTACTTATTTTCTCTTATTACCGCCGTGGGCATGTAGGCATGTTTCGCACACACATATATTTGCAAATCCAGCTCGTACGTACACGGGGTACGGTCCATCTCGAGGTTCACCGGACTCCCTCCTTCGTACTCAGCACCGTTCCCTATGTTCCTCTCGTCTCCCCCTCCCCGTCCCCCCTCGGTGCTTCTCTCAGGTACTCCAATATGTGAGCACATTATTACAGAGGCGCAAGAGGAGCGGGAGGAACGCGAGAGTCATGGGGAGTCTCTCTCGCGAGGGGGCAAAGACGAGGTGAAACGCACACGCGTTCTCCCGGTAGATGAGGAAAACGCGCAAGCGAGTGAGTGTTCATGCAAGGGTGTTTAGGTGCGGTTCCCTTCCCTCCCCTCGCGCGACCCTTCGCATACTCTTCTTCGCTTCCCCATCCTCCCTCCAACTGTCCCGAGTCGAGTTCTCTGAGAGCCAGATACGAGATTCCACCTGTGCTGCCTGATATGCTGCCGTTGCGCTGCCGTGCTCATCCTCCTCGTCTCTTCCATGTCTTCTCCGTGTCGTGAGATCGTTTCGAATTTGCTGGATAGCTCGTCCTTTCTTCTTTTCTTTCTTTTCTTGTTTCTTAAAAGCCCGGACCGCAACCGGCCCGGGGGATTATGGCGCCCGACGAGACGAGAAAACATGTGGATTTTCGGTACGCATGAATCGATGAACGGAAGAAATGCCAAGGACTTGTAATAAGGGCATTTAGTGGTCCTCGCACTCGCGATTCTCTCACACGTCCTCGACTTCTGCCGCCCCGACCGTCCGTTAAGAAATTGCCTACCGGTGTTCGCATACGCATGCGAACCGCGGCTTCCTCGTCCCCAGTCTCGTTCTCTCGCGAGATTGTTCCGAATTAGCTGGAGACTGCGCGCATTTTTAACAGCCCGACTCAAATAGCACGGGACGGGGGATTATGTGGGCCGGTTCGGGGATCGTGAATATTTTGATATTGTAGAGACATCGCCGTGGCAAAAATGAAAGAATCGTAAAGTCGCCTTTGCCCGCTTTCCTTTTTATCAGATTTGGCTGGATTCTTTTTCGGGATATTCCAGTTTATTAGGATTGTTAAATAAACGAGCGCTACGTACATTATAAGTTATTTATACCTTGCTAGATTATACCTGGAAAAAATGATTTTACAACGAATCCCATATAGTTTTCGCACGCATGTCATCGACAAGATTCTAGGCATATTATTCTCCTTGCCTTCTATTTTCATTATTCATGAATTTACGTTTAGGTTTCTGAAGGGCTTTTGCAAAAGCGAGAGATGTAATGGATACGCGACGGGGCGCAAACCGCGCAGAGTGTATACACACGCAGGAGGATTTTAATGATCTTTCTTCAGGCATTCGTCGGTCTATAGATACCAGATTCCACCTGGACCGCAGCCGTACGTTACTTCGAACTCGGCTGCATCCGCAGCCTGTCTCGAGGACACGAGCTTCTTACGTACTCTTACTTTCTTTCTTCCTTGTAAAATTAATATAAACGTCTCGATTTAAGTAATTACGTGTAACAAATATTTAACATTTTCTTATATATTCGCCTCGATGATTCATGTACATGGAAAATATTATGTAATATTTAATAAATATATTTTGCAACAAGTTTTTTGTCTCATCTTTCAGAAGATCTCAAATAAAATCACGATATTCCTCATATTGTTATTTGCATTATTTTCACACATAAAGAAATACATACATTTATAATTTTAATAGAAATTTCATAGAAAATTCATTTTAACCTGTTATTATAAAAACCTGTAAGATATAAATGAAATATTTAATGCCGCTTTAAGATTTCGCTAGAATTTCATTTTCACGTCTGGATATATACTGGACAGATTCGCAGGCGTGTCATGAACTCCGGGATAGCTCGGTTTCTCCGGTTCCGTTATCCCGCGAATACCCGTCAGGTGTCCTTTTGACGTCTCGCTAATTGTTGCTGAAAGCAAGTATGCCCGTTACATACTTGCTCCATGAGGCTGGAATAACACATCTTTTCTTCGTATGTAAAATTATATGAATTCTCGCCCAACAGAACGAATCAGTGAATCGATGATATGCAAATTTTACGACAAACGCGCGTAATTAGCGACGCTTCGATGACCGTAAGTAAAGTAAAACTTTCTCTGCCCATTCGAGTCTTATTAAATAATTACGTGGCGTTTGCGAAAATCGAGCATCTAGATTCACGAATAAAAGTAAAAGTTTGCCAGAAGTAACGCAACTGTATATTTTCTTTAAGATTTCGTAGCGATATAATTACCAGGAAATCAGTAATATTATAAATTTCCTAACTTACATATTATTTGCATAAACAGAAATAGCATCCTAAGTTTCTCTACAGTTGCTGTTTATAAACGTATTTCATTTCAATAATATCAGTGGATGGACAATAAATTTTTACACAAAGGCATTAAAATAAATACAATTAAAAACTATAATCTCTTTTTAGTTATTAATATTCATTAAAGATTTAAGATATTAAGATTTTGTGTATTATAGATATAAACTTTAAAATACAAAATTAACTTTTTTCGTTTCTATTTTTACATATATATTATAAATAATTATCTGAAAATATCTATCATAAATAATTTTATTTTCTCGTTTAATTCCTTGAAGCTAATATATCACACATTCTAATATTTGTTGTAAGTACTTCATCGTATAAATATCTACTTCTAACTGATGCTTGACGTATGTATCTTATGACGTACGATTCAGTGCCTCTAATTCGTTCTTTCAGAAGATGTATTGGTAACCACGACGGAAAAATGTAAGATGCGGCGTACCGTTAATTCAGTGACGCTGTCAATAACGATTAGACGAACGGTTGATACGAAGACGAAGATATATAGACGGATAGAGGGATAAAAGAGATTTATCGTTCCGACTAAACGCGCTATTTCGCCAGCATATCGATCGCGCGAGTAAAATGAGAAAAATCAACGAGTATTCCATTTGCAGACGGACGTGAGTTGTCAGTCAATCAAATTAAAAAATATGACTACATCCCATTTGCGAGAAATCAACTTTGTTTCATTACGAGTTGTGTACACTCTGTCAATTAGCTAGGACTCTATTCACGATCATGTCCAGATGTAGATTATATGAGGCCGGTTGTTGGAACGGTTATTTTTGTTATCATCCCTCTTTCCACGCGCTTTAATCGCACATAACAAGGCAAAATGTTATTAGCGAGGTAATTAATATTCGACTACAATCCGGCTTTTGGGCCGATCCCAGAAAAAATTATAATTACGGTCCCGTGAGAGTTTTTGGCGTCGGAACAGGATCGCGAAAGTAAGCCTCACCGCCCCTCAGCGGGTGCATCGCAAATCGCTGCTTTTTATTGCAGTCTTAAGAGGAGGCGGGCAGATATTTGGGCGTGTAATAATCGAATGACGCCGATGAGACGAACGGAAGACGCGCAGAGGGTGATCGTTCAATTTTCTGCACTGGCGAGTCACAGCACGCACACGATGAATTCGCGTGACACGGGACTTTAAACGGTGTGTGTGTGTATGTGTGTGTGTGTGTGTGTATGTGTGTGTGCGTGCGCGTTGAGGTCTCTGGTCGGTTTAACGTTGGGTCAGTGAAGCCCGCATGATAAGCCCCGGTCGAGTTAATTAATGTTAAAAAAAAGCTCAAGATAAGAATAAAGGGTCTCGTGTGCGCGCGTCCGTATGGCGCACCACGGCGCCACCGGACCGCCAACAGGCCTCTCCCCACGAGCCCTATTCTTGATATGCATATTGTGCTCGTTAAATTAAACAATCGTCCAGGGATCGAAGTAAAAATTCGAGTAAAGACCTATCTAATCTACCCAGCGGGAAGGGGGCTGGTCGTCTGTCCGGCAATGGCCACGCTCCTCTGGCGGCATTTGAAGACGATCGTTAGAATCCTGAACAGCGTCCAGTGTCCTTGCAAATGCCTATCATATGACTTTCTTTTTAATATCTCGCAAATTGATCTCCTTGAATTTTCGAAAGTCATCGAATATTTTTAAACTTTTGTAAGTTTCGAGTATGAATAAATTTAATTTTATACATATATATATATATATATATAATAG
>VBVR01005179.1:0-12722 GCA_011638315.1 Tetramorium parvispinum | reverse complement strand
TAGTCACACAGCGAAGATAAACTTTTAATGTCGAAATATTACAATAAGGGTAATTCGTTCCGATTGTACTCTGTGTATTTCTCTCGTTCCTTTTTTTTTAATTTTTTTATTTTTATTTTATTTTTATTTTTTTCCATATTTGCATGCGTTTAGAGACCTCGCCGATTCGATATCAATTTTTTAAGACTGGTACCTCAGGCTCTAGAACGTCTGCGATGCCTTTTGTATCATTGCGTTTATCTGTTTCTTTTGGACATGCAGATCTTTTTTGTCTGTGTTTTTGAGATTCGACGTGAAATTGCTCTTTCGCGAGCATAGTAAAGAACGCGTGTGCGTAATTTCCTTCTGTAGGTGACGAAAAACAAGACGTGGAAGGATATAGCTGGCCTGTTAGGCATCGGTGCTAGCAGTAGCGCTGCTTACACATTGCGCAAGCACTATACGAAGCACCTGCTGGCATACGAGTGTCACTTTGACCGCGGGGGTGTGGATCCGCAACCCATTATCAATCAGGTCGAGGCAGGCTCGAAGAAGAAGGGATCTAAGGGAACTGCTTCCGTACCATCGCCAGGTATGGATTATTACATAGACATATAATATTATTTTCAAAACTCGCTTGTGCAAAACTTTCTTATATTAAGAGATTTCTCGACTAGAAAAGGAATTGTTTGTCCCTGCAGGTTCTTCCAATTCTCAAGACTCCTTTCCCGCTGCCGGATCGAGCAACGCTTCCATGGACGGCTATGGAAGCTATCAGGGTAGTTACGCGGGCGGCACACCCGGTGGTCCATCGTCGGAATATACGCCGCCGCCACCTAGGCCACCCAGTCAAAGCAGCGCACCCTCCGCCCATCAAGGTACGTCTCATACTTTACAATCTCTTAACTGTACACGCCATTAAATATATTTTTACACATCTATTAATGCAGCACATACTGTAGAAGCTTACTGATTAAATTTGTTCTAATTTCAACGAGCGAATTAAAAATTTAACAATTTTATTTTTAAAGGGATACAACAAGGTAGTTACCAGAACACGGGCTCCTATCAGAACTATCCACAAGAGCAGTACGTTCGGCCGCAGGCAAACGCGCTGTCTCAGCAAGGAGAGTTCAATCAGCCATACTCGCCTAGATCGCATTATCCTCCATACGTACCAGATGTCGACAGGTAAGAGATGTCACCGTCATGTTCCGCTATAATGCTTCGCGGAGGAAAAGCATTTATGTGTTTTCGTCGTGTACAGGGGATACCCGGGTGGTAACATGCCGCCGAACAACGCTACCGGACAGGATATGTACAACAGATACACCGGCGGTCAACAAGGACCCGCTACCTATCCCACGGGAACACCTCCTAATGCGCGGAGCAACAGTTATCCGTCGGGACCGCAGGCTCATCCGGCCACTGTGCAACAACAGACGGCGACCAGCCAGCCTTCTTCGCCCTCGCAACCGCCAACTGTGTCGTCATACTCGTGTCCGCAAGATTACTATCGACAAGAACAAGTAATATTCGATATTTTTATATTATATAATATTTTATTTTATATTGTTCTTATGTTTGTAAAAAATTACGTTTAATTTTGTATTGCTGAAATTGTTTTCTGTGATTTGAAAAATGTTCGATACATAAAATAATAATTAAGATTGCATTGCAGAGTGGATACGGAGCGCCCGGTGGAACTCAAATATACACTGGGACCGGAGCGGCTAACAAGAATATGCCGCCACCTCCTCCGGGACCCACTCAACCTAGACGTCACCCAGACTTTGCCAAAGACCAACAGTATCCCCAGTATAATCAACAACGACCGGCGTATCCAGGTGAAATACTTAATGTCAACAATCACATTATTATTATTGCAGAAGAAGCTTTACTAAGTTAAGTAAGAATACTCCGATCGCGATTAACCCAAGGAAATGTGATTTGCTGCAGGATGGCCAAATACAACTAATCAGTACAATAGTAATAGTGGAAACAACAGGGTTCAATACCCAACCCAGCAGGTGCAGCCGCCATCGCAACAGCCGCCACAGCCGCAACCGCAACAAGGAACCCAAGTCGTCACCGCTGCTCCGACCGCTCCAGCAGTAGTCGGCAGTATGCCTAGTAGTCAACAATGGGCCAGCCAACAACCGGCGAGGACCGCAACCCAACCGTCTTTGAACGCTATAGCGCACCCACCTCCACCGTGGGATCCTCATCGTTATCCGACGAATCAACCGTCCCCTTTGTATCCAACACCCGGGAATCATCAGGTATGTTTTCCTCGCAAATTGATCGTAATTTAATTTGATGCGAAAGCAATTTGTAGATTCTAACAAGAAACCTAAATAAACTGCTGTCAATCAATATATTTCATATTAGTAGTATATTATTTTTTTGTTATCATTGTTATTATAGGGACAATATATACTTGTTTCGCGATATGTATCATTTTAATTAAAATGTTTTGTAGATAAACAAGACATCACCGTATTATTTTGTGCAGCCTCAATTAGTGAATCCCATGATCAGCCAGCAACCGACGTCAAAGAGAGAAATGACATTCCCTCCTGACAGCGTAGAAGCGATCACGCCTCTTTTGTACAAGCGACGAAAACTGACGCGCGCTGACGTGGCGCCAGTAGAAGCTTGGCGCATCATGATGGCTTTGAGATCGGGTCTGCTCGCCGAGAGCTGCTGGGCCCTCGACGTATTAAACATTTTGTTATTCGATGACTCTTCTGTAAGTATACTTTTTGCTATTGTGATTAGTTTAAAGGAAAAACAATAGATGTAGAAATTTATAGAAAAGAAATTAAATATGCAATGAATAAAAGATAAGATAAAATTAACGAACCACTTTCGCGTTGCAATTACTTATGTATTTCTTTTTATAATTGCGTAACGCGCATGTAAAAAAATGTATAAAATATTTTTATATGCAACATAAAACACGCAAAAAAAATGTGTAAAAAAATATCTATAAATCTTTCGTTTACAGGTAAGTTATTTCGGATTGACACACCTACCCGGACTATTGGACGTTCTGCTGGAGCACTTCTCGCGTTCTCTCTCCGACATGTTCGAATCATGCGTAAACGATGACGATCGCTATTGCCAGGCCGCAGATGGTCCGGAGGTAGACCTCGGCGCGGTGACGCGCCCGATCGATTCGGAGGATCGGACGAAATTGCTGTCGACATCGAATTATACGTATCTCTCGAGGAGAGGTCGCCCCGTCAAGATTGTCTCTCGGGATGACGATCTGTTCGTTTTGGACACGCGGAGGCCTTGGGATCATCAAGAGTGCGAGTCGGAAACCGAGCCGTGGCAAGTCGACGCAAACGCGACCAAATACATCGTCACGTGCTTTCAGTCTGAAGTGGGCTCGGTGCCTTTCGCCCGTTTACTGAGGGACGAGAAACCGCCGTTGTTGCAGAAGGAAGTCGACAGCGCGGATCTGAAGGACGAAGCCAAAGCGGACAGCGTCGGTGGTGTCCACGAGACGCTAGACTTTACCCACAAGACCGGCGAACTCGGCGACAAACAATCCACCAAGGATAGCGGCGAGCGCAAGCAGCAACAGCAGCAACAACAATTGGACAAGAAGAAGAAGACAAAGACTCTGAGCGACGTGCTGTCGAGGATCAAGAAAGAACCCGTGGAGATGAACGATCTCACGAGGGAGCTGTTCGAGAAGAAGAACGACGGCTTTAAGAAGGATTGCGACAGCGAAGTCGAGAAGACGAAAGCAAACAACAATATGGGCGAACACTTTGGCAGTGACGTGTCGAAGAATGACGAGGACTCGTTGCCGACACAAAATGGACTGAACGAGTCGACAGCAGCAGCAGCGGCGACGACGACGACGGCAGCAACAGCGACGGCGTCAGGCAATATCGACAACATTATAGACAAGACCGAGATTAAGACGGAAATGACGGAAGAACAAGAACTGGAGACGACTAGAGACGACAAGGAGGGACCAAGATTAAAGATAAGAGATCCGGCAGGTACACTGAAACGACGGAGGATAAGCGACTACGAGGACGAGAGCTACTCCAGGGACGAGGCAAGTCTCTATCTGGTGACGGAGACGCAGGACAGTCTGGCCCGTCGTTGCGTGTGCCTGTCGACGATCCTGAGGAATCTCACCTTCATCCCCGGCAACGAGGCGGAGTTCGCGAAGAACGTCACGTTCCTCAGCCTACTCGGCAAGCTATTGTTGTTGCATCACGAGCACCCGATACGAGCACAGAAGACACGCAATTACGACCGCGAGGAAGACGCCGACTTTGCGGACTCGTGTAGCAGCCTACAGGGCGAGGGCGAGTGGTGGTGGGACTTCCTTCATCACGTGAGGGAGAACGTTCTCGTGATGGCCGCCAACATTTCCGGCCACATGGACCTGAGCCAGCATCCGGAGGAGATCTCGCGGCCGGTACTCGACGGCCTCCTGCACTGGGCCGTGTGCCCGGCCGCCCACGGCCAGGACCCCTTCCCGACGGTCGGCCCGAACTCGTCGTTGTCGCCGCAGAGACTCGCCCTCGAGGCGCTGTGCAAGTTATGCGTGACCGAGTGCAACGTCGACCTGGTGGTGGCGACGCCGCCGTACTCACGATTGCAGAGACTGTGCTCGGTGCTGACCAGGCTCCTCTGCCGCAGCGAGGAGCAGGTGCTGCGCGAATTCGGTGTGAATCTGCTGCACTTCCTGTCAGCCGCGGACAGCGGCGTCGCGCGCACAATCGCCCTGCAGACACCGTGCGTCGCGCTGCTCGTGGCGTTCATCGAGCAGGCCGAGACGAGCGCGCTCGGCGTTGCTAATCAGCACGGCCTCGCGGCTCTACGCGACAATCCCGAGTCCATGGGCACCAGCCTCGACATGCTGCGACGTGCGGCCGGTACGCTGCTCAACCTCGCCAGGCATCCGGACAACCGAACTCTCCTTCTGCAACACGAGTCTCGCCTGCTCGCCTTGGTGATGAGCCAGATCTTGGACCAACAGGTCGCCGCGATAGTCGCGCGTGTGTTGTTCCAGTGTTCGAGGGGCACGTAACTCTCTGTCGTCGGTCGGGACACTATTACGCGATTCGTGCGGATATGCTGTTAACGGTGCCGACGCTTTACGACGATTATGAGTATACATAATATAAGACGCACGCGACAAGCGACGATGTTGCGGTGGCACGACGTTGCGTTACGGACGGCTGTAGTGCGTTTAAAAAAAAGGCGGACGTGCGGGGGGAAAAGCACACGGGAGATAGACGGAATATACGTTACGGAGAGAGAGGACGAGGGAGAGAGTGACGAGGCCGGAGAGAGAGAGAGAGAAAGAGCGAGAGAAAGAGAGAGAGAGAGAGAGAGACACGCGCGCGACGTGATAGAGTGCATAAAGAGTGAAGGAACAAAAGTGCTGATGAAAAGCCATGGCAGCGCAGTTGTAGTTTTATATCGATTAAACAGGAAGTAAGAAAGTTTAATTATTGGTGTTAGCGTGTAGGTATACCCGATGCGATCTCCGCCCGGCGGTATACCTTCCCCTTCGATGAATTGGAATAATATCGATAGTGTAAGATATTTCATAGTTAATGAAAGAAAAAAAGGTACACCACACATGCACACGTACACACGGGAGAAAGAATACACGAATCGACACACAGGACACGTGTATATATATGTATATACATAATATATACATACATATATATATATTTACATATGTATGTATATATCTATATGGACATGTATATATATGTATATACATATATGTACACATGTATATATATACATGTATTTGTATACACATCGTGTATATACATATGTGTATATACACACATGCCACACACATACATACACAAAATATGTATATCTATACATACACAAATATACACATGACATGGGACACAGATGCAAAAGACACGTGCATACATGCGCGCGCGTGTGACCGCGACACACACACACACTCACCCATATCCACACACACTACGCCTACACTCGCACCCACACATGATACAAAACACATACACAGAGAGAGATAGAGAAAACACAAACACATGCATACGCAGTTAAAAAAAGAAAACGGACTTTCAAGAGACAACGGTCAACTGCATAATAATATATATACCAAGAATCATGTCGGCGAACCTTAATGGTGCGATATGGAATGATATATCGAATGATATATATAAATATTAAACGATAATATAATGCAAATTTTTATATTTGCATGTTTTGTGCTGTAATTAGCGAGTAATTAAGATATTTTGTAGATAACACACTTCCATTTGAATCTTATTCGATTTTCGTGCTGCGGCTACGGTGGCGCAAATATACGTTTGCGGCCTGTACGGCCGCGAGAAGTCTCGATCTTAGAAGCACAGGCAGAAACTAGAACTGAAGAAAGACATTGCTAGAAGAGAAAAAAATAATATACGTGTGATAAAGCCGCTGATTGAGAGGGAAAAGTAGCAGAAAGAAAGAGAGAGAGAGAAAGAAAGAAAGAAAGAGAGCGTGAGAGAGCGAGAGGAAGAGAAGGAGCGAGGAAGCGTGCATGCGTGCGTACATGTTTATGTATTTGTGTATTGCGTGCATGCATGTATGTATCTATGTATGTATGTATATGTTTGAGCCTGAGAGATGAGGAAGAGAGAGAGAAAGAAAGGAAGAAACGCGGAGAGGACGGAAGAACGGAGAGACGCAGGGGAGAGAGAATGAGAACATGTTCGGGATAGAATGCAGAGGGGGACAGAGATGCTGTAGCCTCTTTTTTTTTTATTCTGAAATCATCCCCGTGCCGGGCTGTCCCTCTATTCTAGAAAATCCCCCTTTCGATACTCTTCACTCTAATATCGAAACGCCGTCGTGTGTTTTGTTATATATATTTCGTGTAATTCACTTTATCCATTTTACGTAGCGTAACGCGGCAAAGTTACTACGCGCGTAAAAGCGGAAGCGAGAGAATTCCAATTTATAGGGACGAGAGACAGCTGTTCCAGGATAGAGGGAGGGGAGGGAACGGGGATCCGGAGTAGAGCGGGACTAGAGCACATGTCCGCCTCTCTATACGTGCGCGCGTGAGATGTATGTGTGTTTAAATATGTTTGCGCGAGTGTGGTGCGTGCATACGGCGCTTCGACAAACGGGGGAGGTTCCATATGTGCGCGTATTAATATAAAAGATGATTTTAGAGAGAGGAGAGAAAATGCGTGCGTGTATGCGCGTGTATGTATGCACGAAGGATGGGGGTGCCGGTAGAAAAAGGGGTGGGGACAGTGTCTGTGAAAAGAGAAAGAAAACACAAATATAGCTTGCGAAACTAAGTAACTGATTAATTTAGGTAGTTATTTAAATTACCATTTAATTTTGCAGTAATTACTTGAATTCCTAGGAGATTTCACAGTTTCAGTACACGTTTCCTTTTTTTTTTCCTCCCCAATGGCTTCCTTTCGAAGAGAGATTTGAAAGTAGCGAATCTAACTGCAGTCTTTTTGGAATAAACGTATTTATAAACGTAATTAAACGCCGTTGTGATAACAAAAGCAGAAAATATAAAGAAAAAAGGGACGGAGAGGCGGAAGATGAGAAAACCAACCATTGTAGAAGCAGATGAAAATGATTCTGGACGATAATGTAGAAAACGAATATATTAAAAAGATAAAACAAGGGGATTTTTAAATTTAAGCTCGATCGTGCCATTAAACGATTCTAATGGGAATATATTTATAACCAAGATTTTATGCTTTTTCAAAGCGCGCATATACGTTATTGTAAAACTAACAAATACCGATTGTCAGCTTGCACATATTTTGACGGTTCTTACGATACATACATCTAATTGTAAACTCCCACTCTCACGAACATTTACGCAGCAGTTGCAAGGAAAAGAAAAAGAGAGATTAAGAGAGAGAAAGAGAGAGACGCATTCGAACTCGTCGCACACCTTCCACTGGTATACTTCCTCGTTTCGTAGAGAGAATGAATTTAAGAGAGAGACGGAATGATTATTTAGTTTTCACATACGACGTGTAGCCGTTTAAAACGACTCGAATTCTTGCGAAGACATACGATTTAGAAGCGTGTTGAGATAAGTTAAACAGAACACTTTCCCTGGTCCCAGCTTCTCCCCGACCCCAAAGTATCCTATTCTATAGATATCTAAATACATGTAGTTCTTAAATTATTTACTTTAGTTCGAGTGGAGATGCCTGTAAGTGTAATTTACTAAGACTTTTTGTAAATAAATTATGAAATAAACTAGACGTACTTTATCCAAGACGAAGATGCGATCTGACTTTGGCAAGATATAATGATAATGATGATGATAATAATAATAATAAAAAAGTGTAGGGCATTAGAGACATATATAGCGTTTTTCCTTTTTTTTTGCATTTACCGTATAGACTTTTATTACGCCGAACTAAATATGTAAATACACTGATCTCTTCATCCTCTTTGTTCTTTGTTTCCTTCTTACGGCGGCCTCGTCAACAAACTCCACACTCTTATTTGGAACAAATGCTGCTCTCCATGTTCAGGATCATTGCGTTGTTCATTTTGCGACAAAGCCATTCCAGGACGTCCGCGGCCTCGCTCTCCACGTACCAATCTACCATAGACGACGACGTCTCTTTCTCGTTCTAGGAATAAAATTTAAAGCGATCTTTAACGAACATCGATCGACATTAGAACAATTTAATTTCTGATGTAATGTTAAATTTATGATTCGAATTTGTTTAATGCGGAAAATCAACTCGCGCATTTTCAACGAATTATTCGTGCAATGTAATAATTCTCTGTATTTAGATAATCATGATCATGTTAAATAAGTTTTGGGGATAGACTGGAACAGTTACCTCTGTTATATGCAAAACAAGCTTGTTCTTAGCAATAGTTGGTGGCGATAGCAATTGATTAGTCTCTAAAGTCCACTTTACGTTCCATGATCCCCATGTACTTCCTTTTTCGATGTAGTATATCCGCCTAAACAAAAAAATACGAGGAATTTTTTCTTTTTATATTCTAAATCAGAGGGGATTAACATGATAATAATTTTATTTTTAAGATCTTTTTGTCAATATTAAGAGCATAACATTAAATATATGCGAATTTGATTCGTTACATTGTACAGATCCTAGATTTAGTTAGTTTTCGCTCTGATTGATCAAAAGATTCATGGATTAAAAACATGTCTGAGACATTTCGTATAATTATTGTTGAACTTACTGCAAAGATACGAGTGTAATGTACTTTCCGTCGCTATGAAGCGCAGCGTGTCCCCAATAAGAATCGTTCTGAACGCAATGACCTTTACTTATAGCGTTCAGCAAGTATGCTCCTTTCGCTTTGTGCGTCGAGAACAGCTCCACACCCTAAATAACGATTAATTGTTAATGATACAACGGAGATGATTGAGAGGTCGCGGATCATCGTCCCGACAATACTCACGAAATGTGGATTAATGTACCGCGGCAGTCGCATTCTGGATACGAGACCCACTTCTTGCGCCCTGCGAAACAGATAGGTCGCCTTTAAGATAAACGCCATTAACGCACGACGAGAGGAAATTGTGCTAGTAGCGCGGATACCTTTTTATTATGTCAACTATTACTTTCGAATGAGTTTTCAAACAAGAACTTTCCGCCTTGAACAGCACAGACGTTTTCTTTCCCAACGTTTTGAAGAAATATCTTAATTCTTCACGATGAATGCCTGTCATTTGCAAGAGATTTAATAAAAACGCCGGAGCCGGAAATGAAACAGCAATGAGCGAATCAACAGATGTGCGCAGCACGATTATGTATGATCCCACTTACATCCACTCGTACATTACGACCAGCAACGATCTACTCACTATTCGTCGACGCAGTGATCAAGCCGGACGTCTCCAAATCAATTTCTGTAGCGGACGAATGATCGACTAAAAACGCCGAAGGCGGCACATCTGGATTCCGATAATTCGTATCTTTCATCTGAAACGAAATGTGATAGGTGTCCAGTTCCTACTTTTACATGCAATATTTTTAGGAGTGTCTATTAACGACAAATACTGAGAACCAAGTTTTTTCTCAATATCTGATGATTCAATTGGACTTTACTTGAAGAAAACAAGGACAATCGTCAGAGAATGTCAAAGATTAAAAGCTTGCTACAGATATGAGAGCTACTAGACTTTTTATCAAGATTTTATCAAGATGAAAGGAGCGACTGATTTTTATTTTTTCTGCACAGCTTTATAATTTTACCTTATAATGAAGTGTGTGAGCGTCGTGGCCACTCAAAAATGAGGCTTTTATACCGTCGGGCGTAGCATATCCCAGCTCGCATGCGACTTCGTGCGCCAGCCTCTCCGCAGACTCGTCTCCGCACATCAACAACTACAAACTCGCCGTAAATTAACGCCGTGTTCAATAGAGACAAAAGATATATCATTCATGACGTATGTCGTTTTCGTTTGCTTACCAAATTCGGCTCGTAGAAATTGCTCCCCGGTGACTTAAAGTTGTAGCCATACTGATTTCCCAGGACGGTAGTTAAGCGCACCAGCACATGGAACTGTTCCATAATCTGCGCCACGTAAACGCGCGAAAGATGCGAGAGAAATCGCCCGCTGTCCACGGTAATGAAGTTCCTTCGATAGTCGGGCAGTCTAAATGAAGAGTAAACGGAATCGTGAGATTCACTGTCGCGTGCCTGACTAGTTTCAGTAAATTGCAATCGCTCACCTGAATTCAACGTCCCTCTCAAACGTCCCCTTCTCCGCGTACTCGAAGATAAATCGAAGAACGTTGTGATAACCGAGCACGTTGCTGAAGTTACGCGCGTTAAATCCATCCGTGCTGGCCAATAATTTCAAGCGCAGTACTATCGGGGATATGTATATCTGTTCTATTAAATCTTTCCTCTTGCCGTTTGCGTCCTGCGATTCATAAGCGTGAATCAGTCAAAGTGCACGCATTTGCGATAAATCTAAATTACGTACGAGATTAAACATTACATTGCTAATTTTGCGAACCGAAGGAACGCGCATGTTGGACACATCTCTCCTGAGTTTCGCGGCAATCGAATGTTTAGTCTCCGGTGTCTTAGGTATTAAATTGATCAAGGAATTGAGAAAGGGCTCTTCTAGATTTAAATTAAACTCCCTGACGATAACACATATCCCTCTGGAAGAACGTCGTTTGAAAGTTATGAAAAATGTCCGTCAACAAATGATAATGTCATTTATGCGCACATACTTGTAAATAATGTTCCTTAATTTGCGTTGTTTCAGATACGAGAACTCCAAACAATGCTTCAATCTGCGGCTTCCAGCAAAATTCACAAAAGTCTTTTGCAAGTTAGGATATAGAACTACCGGAAAGGTAGCTTCGTTCAATTGATTATCAATCTGCAAGATGAAAAGGTTTATATGTTTGTAGGCACATATACATATATATTACTCGTATACCTGTATCCTGTGAACATATCCTTGCAAGTAACAAAGCGTCGTAGATTCCCTGCAATGCAACCAGATACCTGGTGAATACGTTCTTCGCAGCTTGCCGAAGAACGGTTTAGTCATCTGCATTTTTGTGAAGTCAACCTGCAAGATTTGGAAAAGTCTGTTAGAGATGTCTTCGTTATGCAATAAGCAAAAAAAATACAGTTTATAATACATGAAAATATTCTTTTTTAAACTAACGAGACATGTTCGACATATCTAATACTCATCATTCTAAATATGTGTATATAACAACAGTACTTTTATTAAATATGATAAAATTGAGCGAAATCTATAACTCTATCAAAGTTCACGAATTTTACACAACGAAAGACACATTCGCAATACAATTTTAAAGATTGACATTAGACGTACGTCAATGAAATTCTCGAGCTGCGCCGTCTTCGCGGAATTCGTGTATTTATTTTCTAACCAGGCGCTCAGCTCTAGCGACAGATTTCTCCATCGTTTGCTAAAGTAAAGCTCCCAATGCGCAGCAGAGTCAATCACACTGGCATACAATAACTCTCGTCTGACATTATGAAGATTGGATTCCTGTACGATCTACGAAAGAAAAATAAATCAATCACATCCGAAACGATAACAAACAACTCACAGGATCGCTCTTCACTTACAACGCTGACTCCGATAGCTGCGATTGACAAGAATATTTCTCTCTTGCTCGCCTCGGGATCGATGATACTCCTTGCTTTCAGGTACATACTCTCGTGCTGCGTGAACAGCAGCACGCGTTGCTCACCTTCCATGTAACTCACCCAATAAACCACCGCTTCACCCTGATGCACATGCTCTGTTTGCGACTTCGTTTCACTTTCCGCACTGGAAATATGATTGGCACTACCGCTCGTATCCTCTGACCACGACTTCGTATTCGCCAGTGACTTGGGAGTGATGGAAGAATGAGACGCGCTGTGGCGTCGTTCGATGGTTACAAAGGACACCTTTTCGTGCCCGCAGCCATCCTGAGAATAAATATAAGTATTAGCGTCAAACAATAAATCTGCGTAGAAAAATTAAAATTATTTCTAAAAACTAGATTGAAAAATTAATCTCCCTACAAAATCAAAGAATGTAAGTCGAAAAATTGAGGATATTACGATTTCCGGAGCGCCAAATTTTGACTGCAGATTTTGCATCTATAAGCGATTGTAAACAAAAGTTATAGAGTGATGAAAGTGGCTATCTGCCTTATTTTAAGAGATATAAAAGTTTTTAGTTGCAAATTTAAAATCAA
>VBVR01005178.1:0-12693 GCA_011638315.1 Tetramorium parvispinum | reverse complement strand
TATATATACAATTGCACATTTGCAAATGCAATAATCTCGATAAGATATTTTTTTGAACTTATACAAGTCCCTTTCATAAAATAAATCGAATGCTGCCGGCTGTAGAGTCTCTTTGTGATTTTCTCGTTTTATGGGAGGAGAAAGATGATGTGAAAGAAGTATAGTGTGATGTATTGAAATTTATATAGCTAATGTACAGAAAATAAGCTCAATTAGATTAAAATATATTTATACATATAAAATATATTTGTACATATTGCGGACTAAATTTAAAAATAGTAATCTGTGCAATGTGTTATCAACTGATTTACTTCTCAGCATATATCTTTCTCCGTGATCTCGCTTGAAAATATTTGCAATAAACTATAAATTTTCAAACGGATCCCCGCACCGCCTTATTGCGTCTTGAGAGGTACTTAATTACAAGCTATGCATTAAGCTTCAATGAAGATTAGTTCAATGGTAAAAGCAATTTGTTGATATCACAATTAAGGCATGACATGTGTGTATGTGTGAGCGCGCGCGCGCGCGCGTATATGCACTGTGTGAGAGTTATCCATATTAGAAATACCAGTGAACTTAGTATTTCTTTATCTCTCCTTTTTCTTCTGTTCTATTTTTTCTCATCTTTTTCTCCCTCTCATTCTTTTCGTTCTTTTTAGTGTTTAATTAATAATACGAATAAATGTCTCAAAAAGAAATTGTAGAATAGAAAAGAATAAATTTTATGATCAGTGAGTATTTAATGTTATATTTTTTCAATGTTATATTTTTTGTCTCTTATGTCCCTTTGCATTCCTTTTTAAATTATTTATTCATATTATTAGAAATAATATGAAAATTAACGAAAATATTAAGATAGTCCGTTTCTAATGGATAGTCCGTTTCTAATGGATTACTCTGTATATAAAAATCTGTAATATAATATATGGAATCCATTTCACGAATATATTCTTTCTCTCTCTTTCTGTATTTGAAAATAATAAAAAAATCATATAAATATATGTTTCATTTAATTTTATTTCCAAATTATAGCAAGTCTTACGTATTGATAATTTTACATTTACTTATCTTCACAAGATATTCAAAATGATCATTTGCACATTTTTAATGCAAATACCTCGTTCTTACTCCTTCAACATTTTCAAGTATTATTTAGATTTTTTGAAAATTTTGTTTATTTCTCTGATGATGTATTTAAATAATATTGATGCCTTCAATAAATCTGAATAATAGCTGAAAGTATTGAGGGAGTATAAAAATCAATAACAAAATGTCCACGTTTATTTTATAGACATTTACATTTACTTTGAGATGCATGATAGACATTTTCATTACTTCTTGTAAAAGAAAACAAATAATTGCCAAAACGTTAAATTTGTTATATTATAACTTAGAGAGCAACTTCGAATACATTCAAATTCATATAAACTTTTTTGTTTTCAAGCTAAATTGGTTTTCGAAAAGTGGGTCTCACATAGTCCAGGACACTTTCCCCTCCCCATTCTTTTTATTTATGTAAATATGTATGTATGTATCACATTATGTGATAATTTTTAATTAATTTATTATTTATTTATTACAAGTTTATCGTTTTTGTATATAACTATCGTATATAACTATATCGTAATTTCAAATTCTGAGCAATTGGAATAATTTATCTATTCTTACGCGTTTGTAATTTTTGCGTTAATAAAAAAATCTTCTTGCATGATGAAAATAACAAAAGTCATTGTTCTATTTCATCCTATTTAAAATTAATTATCGTTGATCATGATAAGAACTATAAAAAGCATTAAACGTAGGAAGCATTTAAAATAATGATTTTTATCAAATTTAATGATAATTATCAAATCCCAATAATTATCATTACTTCTGATTTTTTATTAGAGAAATTGCATATCAACATTTCAAAGCATTTCTATTTTGAAAATATCTATAAATAATGGTAATATTTTTAATACATCAGTGGCCATGTTTTCATTTTAAAAAACTTCTTATACATTTGTTATGGTGTAATATTGATTAGTACAAATAAGGAAAATACAAACAAAGTTATATGAGTTTATAATATTCTCCTAGATATATACTATAAAAATTATAATATAATATTTTGCACGAAAAATCCTGGTCACTGATGATCAAGCAGAAGCGATTAGAATGTTCGTCCGAAAAAAGATATCGGTATTTCTTAATGAACGATTTTTTTACAAAAATCAATTTATTAAAACGAATAAAGAATAAGTATTAAAATATTAGCAAATATTAATAAAGTTAATAAGTTAATAAATTAATAAAGAGATTGGTTAAAAATTATACACAAAAATACGAGACAATTGATCCTGTATTAAAAAAAATGCAAAATTTCAATACAGCGTTAATAATTAAGTTATTAATTAAATATAAAATGGAAACAATTGAATTATTAAATTATTGAAGCGATTAAAAAATGATTAAGAGTACTTTTTTGTCATTGTGCAAGTTACACGAAGATAAAAGTATTCTTTTTTTATCTTTGCTATATAAAAATATCAGAAAGTACCAAATAAAATTATATGCATGCACTCATGCACGTACACAATGCATTCTCACGCATTTCATGCGTTATATATACATTTTAACGATTGTTCGTCATGAATATAAAACGTAGATTATACAGCTATAAAAAGGGTAAGAGAGGAGCTAAACGAAGATAGAAGGAAAATTTACATAACGAGAGAGATCGTATTTTCTATTTTACATAAATGCACAGTAATTTGTAAAATTTTACAAAGCAGAGGCGATTTGATTCGATTAAATTATTATTTTGGATGTCTATGCATTTTTACTTTTTATCTAACATATATTCAAAACTAAATAAAATTATATGATTCACTTACTTTTCATTCGTTTATACAACGAAACAAAAAGGTAATTACTTTTTTTATTCTGTGCATTTATGTACATATGACGTGTACTTGCATCGTTAACGCAGAGAGCATGCATTTATCGTGCATTGAGAGAGAAAATAGAGACAGAAATGAAGGAATAGAGATACGTAATCAAAGAGCACAAAGAGGAGAAATAATTTGGTCAAATATTGAGAAAGTGCCAGGGAAAATATTTAAATATTTGTGGAAGTGTCTTGTCTTTAAGTCTCCCCTTGTTGAAGGAAATTTGGCAATTTTTTTAAACATCTGTACATGCGAAGGTTTATTGTCATTTCTTGTAACTGTTCGGATATGTATTTTTTTATTATTCTGTATCTATCTCGACTATTTCATATTTCATTTTAAGCTTTAGAGAGCTGCAGAGATATTAGAACATTTCTGTAAAAACTGAAATATACTTTCAATTTATGTAAAAGTTAGTACTATAATTTTAAAAAAAAATCATTGATTATCACTTTTATCACTCATGTAAATAGATTGCGCATTTGTATGTAATAACCGACGATTACATTAAAATATTGAAATAAAATCAGATGCTCTTTGCGATCAGAGATATTTCTTATATTAATTTGTATATATTTGTATAAGGTATTGTAATACTATTTCTATACTTTGTAAATGGAATGACATAGTATTAATTGAAGTTCGAATATATATTTTTTATTCTTAATAAAAAATCATTGTAGCCACTCTGTAAATACATATATTAAATGTATAAAGCTTGATAACTATAGATTTATTAAATTACTAACTATATAAATTTGAAATCAAAGTTATAAATTTCAAAATCGCAAATCTAATATTTTATGACAAATTGTCACTTTACATAAATAAAAAATTCAACTTTATAATATTTCAGTTTATTAAATTAAATTCGTTAATATAACATATCAAGTACATATGATATATGTATATCAAGTTTTGAAATCTTGAATTTTTCAAATTATAAACATACTTTTTCAAATTGTGATCTAGTGAACGAGCTGACTATGATATTTCACTGCTATAAATTTGGTGATGCTCTGTGTATGTTCTGCAAGATGGATATTTGACTGGATTATTTAAAATGAGATACTCTTTGTATGTATGTATGCAAAGAGTATATGTATATACATATGTGTGTATGTGTATGCGCGCATGAGCGTGTATAATTAGTAATTATCTTACAAATCTATAAATACCAAGATTGATACAAATCAATTAATACAAATTAATGCACACATGCAAAATTATCTACAACTACATTGAATTTGCCAATATAGTTTTAAATTCGTAAGAAATAACGTCAACGTCTATAAAATTTATATATGATTCAAGAAGTGTTATCATTATAAAATTATTTCGAAAACAGTATTATATTTTGCGATAAATATATGCATTTCTGAAAGCAGAACTTTATAACTTCAAAAAAGCATTCTGCAGCCCTTTAAAGATTAATCTTGCATATAAATGCAAATATTAGTGCTATCAATATTTTCGATAGTACAGATACAAAAATATCAATTTTACGACTAGATAATTGTTATGCGTAACGTTTTATGTTTCATGAGTATAATTGCCATAATGATAAATAATTATAGAAGCATCAGAATTTTTTTTTATATGTACGAAAATGGATACTGTCTTTAATATCAAAATAAATATCAAAATAAATTGTATTGTACATATTAAAATCAAATATTTTCATACAGAATATGCTCCAGTTTTATCAACTTCATAAAAATTAATTTTCTATTCAAAATTTCTATGTTTTTATTCTTTATATTGTTTATCAGATTAAAAGTTAATCATTGAAGAATTCGGTTGTGTGGAACTTTATTAAACTTTATATTCCCGACATATCCGATATAGTAACATAGGATTGGTTTTAGAATCGCATTTACGAATAATCCAATAATGTACGTATAGCATAATCCGAAAATACTAAAATATTCGATGAAATTTGGATAATAGATTCTTTTATAACTGGATAAAATTTGAATAAATCTCGATATAGAATATTGATTCGGATATAGTAAAAAAATAATCGAGTATCCGAATATGAATTTATCGATTACCTGAATCTGAATCAATGAGCATAATCAAGTATAGTCAAACTTAATTTATATTTCGCAAGTATCCATACATTTCTATACAATATTATGCTAGTAAGATATGGAGATATAAAGAATATGTGATTTCTGAGAGGATAATAAAATCAAACGATCATATTTGTAAATGTGTGTATTTGTACATGTGTGTATGCTACAGCTGCAATTCATTTGGTGCTACAAATGCTGCGAACCGTAGATTTCTTTATCCTGATTAATCAATCATACGGTTCGAGTGATTCGGAGCGCCTAATGGACCGCAGTCTTTGTCTTTATCTGTAGGTTTTTTAGGACGCGGTTAAGACCTTGCACATACATTGTTCTCTTTTCTTAAGTCTTCCCTCATTTCTTTTTTTTCTATAGTAAATCGTTTCTGATGTTGGCATATACGTGAAATCATATACATGTGCCATATATTCCTTATTATACGTTCTTTTTAGATAATAACATATTTTCTTTTTTTCGGATTTTTCTTCGCAATATTTTTGATAAGTCGAGAAAGGAAATTTTGCAAATCGTCATGACCGCGCCCTAATGCAATGGGGGGTCTTACCAAGGGGCTGGCCAATATAATTCCTATCCTGCTGAGCACTGCTGGAAGCCGCTGTAACATCACAGACACCAAACAAAGAGACTTACTCACCAACGTTTCCACCAACCAAATTCTTACTAATCGTGTTTATAACAGAAATAGACAAATATGAAGAGAAGAAGAGAGTGTGAGAAAGGGAAAGAGAAAGATCGAGAAAAAGAAGAAAAGAAGGGAAGAAGGAGAAAAAGAGGAAAAGAAAGCGGAAAGAAAGATGGGAGAAAGGGACGAGAGAATTAGACAGAAGAAAATAAAAGTTTAATGATGGAGACATGCATATTGCAGCCCCTTTCGAAAATAATGAGCACTTTCGAAGGAATAGCGCGCTATTTATGCCAGTGGTGCTCAAACTTGCAGCATGCTGAGCTATCTGCTTAAAATATAGGTAAGTCGTCATCTTTCCACATTTTCTTTTTAAAAGTAATTCTTTGAAACAGATACCTTCGTGCATTAAATACAAAGTATTGACATGTAACAATTATGTGACTGAGCACGTGTTGTTGGTATGATACATGTTGTATCTAATGTGTCTCGAGGAGATTGATTGACTATTAACGATAAAGATGCGGCATAATCCGCGCGATTCTTTCGTAGCTTACGAGGAGCACATTGGTTGAAATTTGGCAAGAAAATACACTCACACTCTCTGGAAAAAAAGTACGAATAAAAACCTATATAGATGTAGAAGTCTCGAGAAAGATGCAGAGAGTTAGAAGAAATTATATATTTTTGTGTTTGTGCAAGGTCACGCCACAAAATTCTCGTGTGCAAATTGTAAACGCGAATAAAAGAACGGACGGTGTGTCAAACAAGTATCGAACATCACAGGAAATCTGTTTCTCTTAGGAAAAGAACTTAGAATGCACAGAACTCAGAATGCATCATGACATAAACGATACTTCTCGATACAGATAATTTGATCATAAATTACTGATATAATCTTAAGAATAACGAACTTCACGGGGATTCACGATATTTCATCGTATTCCCATTATCGCGATCTCTTTGATCGTAACTTGCGATGCGCAAGACAATACAAAGTACTAGGTGCACGATGAAGCAGATTCCGATTTCTAACATACATGTTTACCTGGTATTTATCTCATTCCATTCTCGAGATATAAAATTATTTTTCTCGCCGTAATCTTCTTGTGAATTATATCTTCGATGTAATCAGAGAGATGATCGCGCGCGACTGCGGTTTTATAAGTTAAATTCAATATAATAGATTTTTGTGGAATTTATAGAGTTTCAATTTACTTCTTCGGTGAAGAGAAGAGAAGATTATCTCCTTAACAAGATCATATTGTCGATATTGATTATTTTTATCTGACAGTAATATCATCGCCTTATCTATTTACGCGTCGCAAAATCGTAACTTGTAGACACTGACTAATGTCAGGTGTTTTTTTAAATCAATTCACGAGCGTAAACGCAAGGAATTTATATTTATTTTTCTGAAAAACAATGATGATTAATATTTTCGCTTAATTGTCGATATCAGCAAACCGAACAATTAATAATTCCTTTGCAAAATATAATCCAACTTGTTTATCTTGTAAGAAATAATGGCTCATTTATTCAATTATTCTTCAATTGTTAGAACCGGTTTAAAGTATGTTAACGTGATATATCTATGTATGTATATGTACTGTGAACAATTAACCATATGTATGCGCGTATAACTTTGAATAAATATAATTAATAGTCTGAAAAGTTTACACGAGGATTATTTTCACAAATCATTTTATTATAAATGACTGTGATTGGCTTTTAAACCGATCCCAAAAATTATGTCCACATTTGCTAAACGATTAATATCAATTTATCAAGTCACAGTGTTAATTAGTATTAATTACGCGAAAAGGCAGTACGGCCCCATTCGAATGCGCATCGCTGTATATCTGCGATGCAAGTGCGGCTTACGCGTAAAATGCGTCGGATAAAATTATCAAGAATACATCAATCAGTAAAGTACCTGGGTGACGGGATTCTCGCCCGGACGATAGACAACGTTGTGCATCGGCCGTTTGCGGCCGACGTAATTCACGCAGACGAACTCGAGAAGACTCGCGTAGATGAAGCACATGCACACGCCGTCCCACACGTTCATGGCAGTCAAGTTCGAAACGACGGGCAGCGTTCCCCGGAAGCCATTCGATGTGGTGAAAAAGTTGAGCATCGTTGTTACACCTGTATAATTAAAAAGAGCGATTTTACTTTTCCACGTCAGTAACTGTGCGCATTCATTCTGATTCTAGTGCAAAACATTTAAAACTCAATCTGATTGTAAGAGTAGACATGACCGATATGTAGAAAATTACAACATTTTAGATATTAGGAAAATTCGTGAAATAAAAGTTCAACTGAGTTTCTCATTAATAATCTAAGATAGATATGTGGATGACATGTGATTAAATACAAAAATAAATATGTAAAAGATTTTAAGCTATGGAATTTTTTAGAGATTATTTAATACCGTTTAAATTAGAATTTTTGTAAAAAAAATAATTTGAAGGCATAGTTGCTCGAAGATTAATAATGCGTATACTTGATACACGAGATCTATTCAAAAGGTTTACCGGACTTGTTTGTTTGCGTTTTTTAATTTGAAGGAACGTCAAGGCTACGGTGGTGTCACGTGACAAAGGGCTCTTTGTTTTAAAAATAGAGAGCCAGCGGTGACGCTTTATTGTTTATTTTTTATGTTTGTTTCTGAGCGTACGAGGTGCGGTACAAAGAATAATTTTCGCGCGCGCACATATATGTGTCTGGATATGTAAACAATATATTTTTTAAAAGAATTATGAAATAACATTTCACGCTGTAGTAAACTCACCAATCATCACTCGCGCCGGCACGGCATTCCATTCGAGCCAAAATGTGATGAAAGAGCTGGTTACTAGAATAATGCCCGGGATGAAAACCGTAGTGAAATAGAAGGAACGATCTCGCGTGAAAATCAGATCCACCTTCAAGCAGCTGTAATTACCTGAGTCAAGCACATGTAACTTCATTTTTCATGCTGGAGCAAGAATCAGTGGAGATTCGTACTTTCGGGGGGGAAGCAAGAAGAAGGTACTTTGATAGTACTATGATATTGATTCGAATAGAGACCATTAACGGATATTCAAATACTTAAATACTTATTTGTCATTAATTAATAATTAGCTTATAATTAATAATGTTTGTGAAGTACTTCACACTTGAAACATTTATAAAAATGTATATTTATGTTTCTTTACAACAAGAATACACATTGGAACAATTAAAAATGTGAAGTAATGCTTTTTGTTGTATTAGAGTGACATAGCTTGTTAAAAAATATAGCCTTCTTGAAAAAAAAAAATAAAGAAAACATCACATACAGTCTTTTTGTCAATCATTGGCCATTAAACGTCCCATTCGTGAAAGCAGTTGAGGTATTTGTACAAAGTGCTAACATATGGGCATCAAAACAAGATTTATTAGAGGGGTTCGCAGGCATGAAGGAACATCTACCAACAAGGAAACATTGAACCTTCTCTTACAAATAACTCTACATCCAATATAACTTCTCACCTCTTGAAAGTTAAAAAAAGGGATATGAACATTTATTCAATAATTATACGATACGAACGATTCATGCCGGTGACATTCAATCATTATTATTTGTATACTTTATTAATTTGAAGCTCCCGTCTCGTTAGGATTTCTCTTGTGGGACTGATTTCAAGTCCTTATTAAATATTTGATAGCAGATAAATAAAGAAATTAAGTGTAAAAGACATTGTGCAAATAAAAATATGAATAAAAAGCGAAGCTTATAGTAAATCATAAAAAGAAATAACAATGTAAAATTGTCTTATATAATTCATTTGGACACATGTCAACTTTACTATCTCATTATATTTAATTACGCTCCATATAAATTACCACTCATAAATACGTGCTCTCATTAGTAGAAGTTTTATAATTTAATTTCTATAATTTTTGTAATTTTCATAACCCTTTAATTTACAATAAGTAATTTTATTAAAGACACTTTAAATATTGTTATATCATTAATCTTTATTAGCTTCATTCCAAGTAAAAAGACTTTTTAAATATCTTTTACAAATATAATATTATGTTTTTAAAAAATTCGTAACGACATGAGTTAACAAATATTTACGAGTAGTAGTGTAACAATAATTCTATAATGCTACAATGTAAGCTTATTATAATAAATAAGCGCATCGCTATAATAAATAATATAAATACAACTGTAAACAAAACAGTAAAATAAAAAAGTATTTTGCAATAGAAAAATCTCCCTGCATTATTCTCTTATTTAAGTAATGCAATTAATCAATATACGCTACGCTCAATATACGCATGAGGAAGATAAATTATTGCTTCAGCATTTGCAATGCTCTAACTACTGAAATTTGGCAACGCTTAGTCGTACAATTTCCAATTAACTAGCACTTTTATCGCAATATTGCGCAAATCAATGTACTATATACGAAGCAAACATTGATTATCTACTTGGGATATCTTGGCATTTTAAGTTTTGGTAAACTTGGTCTCCTGTCTCTCTCTCCCTCATTTATTCTCCTTCGAATCGCTTTACGCGTTACACTCATACCGATGAGAGAGATAGATTTTTACCTTGCTCCTCAAATCTGCGCTGGCACAGCGAGCACTTAGAGTCTCCAAAATCATCGAACTCGTCCTCGTCAACCGTGTTATGTCCGTCAGCTGCAACAGAACAGCCCACGATCTTTTCCTTCCTATCTTTTCTCTGTTTTTTTCTTTCCATATTTTTCCAGCTTCTGTGTGTCGAAAGGAGAAACAAATCTTCACAGAGCCGGGGAGTAAGAGTATAAGAGAGCTTTATCTACTCATTAAACTAAGCTTATATTTTTCTCATTATATATTTTACAAGTCATCGTTTAAAAAGTTAGTTCCTTCATTTTGTATCATTTTACGAATTGGCGATAATTTTTTCTTGTATGACATATGATAAAATACAGAATGATAAGGGTAATTAATATAACACTAACGTTGAAGGATGTAATCTAAATGAAGATGAAATAGAAATAGTAATATCTCTTAGAAAGTTTACCAAAGTTTGAAGAGAAATTCATTAATTGAAAAATTAGATGATTCTAAAATTAAAATCTACCTATATTGTATCAGAGCATTTATGTTTGGCCCATTTGTAATCGCAATATTTTTATCATAATATAATTTATACTGTGTTTGTATGTTTAATTTTTCTTGTTAATTGTACAAATAATATTACCGTTTTATTGTTATTCTAAATAAATCAAGCATAACCTACTTTCCGCCATGGTTAACTCCTTTAGGGCGAATTATATTAAAAAATAATCATCTTAGTGAATTGATTTAAATACTTATTAAATATTTATTAACAATTTACTTTCTTTTTTCTATTTTTATGTTTTTAAACACGTTTGTTTCATATATTATAATCAAATTAAAAATCTGTGCCAGACATAATATTGCGAGTTTGCAAATTGATGTAGGTATTTCAATAAAAAATTATTTCTTCCTTCTGTTCTTTATCTAAAAAAAAAAGATATTTATTTTCCATAACTTTTTAAGAATTAAAAATTCAAACAATCTGTTTAATTTTGAATAAAATAATTTTTGTCTTCAACATGACATACAGTTATAACATATAGAAAATTATGTTAAAAGTTCTATTTTACAATTTCATATTGAGAACAGTAACAATGTAGTGATTAACCATTAAGTTTTCTTGTTAAATTGTAATAAATTGCACAAGAAAAAAATATTAATTCTCTTTCTGAAAATGATATCTACAGAAAAAAATATATATATACATATCTAACCAAACATGCTGCATAATTTCGCGTATCAAAGTCGGAAACTTTTTATCGCATTTAGACGACTAAGAAGCGATTTAGAGTCATTAGCTTGCTAACAAAGTTAATATTTTCTCTATACACGTAAATCCTAATTTCTATGTTAGCAAAAACCATCGATTCTTTTTAGTAGAATTCTTTTTAGTACAACAAAAATATAACTTTATTTTTATTTGGCACAGTAAAATATGCAAAGTATGATGAGCTTCGCAATATTTCTTCAGATTTCTTCAGAATAATTGTCGATACTGCAAACGGATCGATTATAAGCGCGAGAAGGCAAAGGAGAGGGGACGCTCTTCAAGGACGTCCGATGAAGAGTTATCGTAAGAAAGAAAGCCTCACCCCAAAAGCAAACCACGGCGTTTTAGTTGAAAAGCGAGACAGGATCCAAGGTTGCCAATATGCATTTTCTAGGACAATCTACTATTGTACACGTATGTGTACGTTGTCAAAATATGAATACTATGACATTACTAACAAACGGGGTAAAAAATACAATTATATTTGATCACCTATGTCGCATGCACGAGTGACTTCTATGCATAAAATTATAGTAAAAGTATAGTACACATGTAAAGTATATATGCTATACAATATAATATGTGCTGGTACATTATTTTTCGTGCGTAATATTTTAATTTTAATTTTTTTAATTCGTAGTCTCAACAGAAAGAAACATAGAAAGAAAAATTCTATTTTATAAAGAAATATATAGAAAAAAAGATAATATTTCTGAGAAAAATATTAAGTAGATGTGTTATCAGAAAATTAATTTATGGTGTATCTTTTCAAAGTAAAAGCAACAGAGAATTATTAATTTAACATTTAACACCACATACACTTTGTATACATATATAAATTTTTAAAATAAATAAATAAATATATATATTTTTTAAATAAATAAATATATGGGGCATTCTTTCTCAACGTTACACTCCCCCTGCCCATTTTACATTTTTGTTTAAAAAACTTTCTCTGGGCTCAAATTACAGCCAATTTTATCTATTTTTCCATGCCGTGTGGCAGTTTTAAAAAATTCAACATGGTTAACCAAAAATGGCGGATAAGTGTAACTGCAACTTGAAATACAATATTAAAATCATTCTAATAAAATGTATGGATTTTCATGATACTTGGTACGTAAAGATTTTTGGAGTTGCTGAATACGAATATGAAGTCAAAATTCAAAATGGCGGGTCCAATAT
>VBVR01005177.1:0-12674 GCA_011638315.1 Tetramorium parvispinum | reverse complement strand
TATATAAACCGTGTACATTATAATATATCTGCAGCCCATAGATATTTAAAAAAAAAATATATATATATGGTATATCACAGCCTTGAATATATTATATTACACATTGATCGTCACACTTTCAAATATCGAGCAAAACTTGCACAAAACTAATTCATTCGACTTTACCTTTTTAAATATCTTTAAATGATATACTTAAAGTAATATTTAAAGATACTTAAAAGTATTTAAAAAGGATATTTAAAAAAGCATATCTCAAATGACCAAGTTACTTAAGGGCAACTATCGTTTAATATTTGCTGTAAATTTAGTGTATTGTATCAGTCGTCATTTGTTGTAAAAATCTCATTTGAGTACAACTACATTTTTTTCGCAGATAACAATATGTGGTTATAATTAATACAAATAATGTTTAAACAAAAATAATATTCAGTATTCATCAGAAGTATATTCTTTGATCAATTTGAAGAAAAACTGATTTTTTCTTAGCAGAAGTATTGAATAAATTAATAGTTTTTAATTGTACACTGAAAATAAAAATATAAAAATTAAACTCTAAAGATAAAAATGAATAAAACTTCATATTTAGTTCAAATCGTTTAAATTCTTTTAATTTTAAATCACTATTATTTTAACAAAATCTTAATTTAAAATTTAGTTACTAAATATTTAATACTTTGATAATCAATAGATTATTAAAAAATCAATAATCTAAAAATGATTTCATTTTATATTGGTTTCTTGATAAATTATAGTAGCAAAAATCTTATTCAGATCATTCTCGTATATTTTCGTGTCTATTTTAATTACTAATTCGCAATGTTACAGAGGAATATGTATCGACAACGTCAAACAACGTATACATGCCAATAGGCAACGGTGGCTTCCTAGTTCGCAACAAAGGATGTCGGTTACCAGCAATGGATCCTTTCGATCCTACAATTCAACATTTCATAACAAAGGATACGTTTGAATGCGAATATGGAACTTTTCCACCATTGATTGAATCAAACAATACCGCGCTATTCGTTAACCCACTTGCGTGGAATGAATTCTACAACAGTCGGGACGGCATAATTTGCTGCTGGCGACCATTTTGGCGAACAAAAGATAGCGACAATGCTGTTACGTTAGTATTATCAACAATTTTTAATTATATGTATATACATTTGTATATATTATATCCTCTATATACAAATAAATTATATAATATATACATATAAAACAATTTATTTATTATATATGTATAATTTATATATAATGTACTATATACAATTGTATATATATTTCATAGGTAACTTTTAATTAGATAATAAAATTTTGCAGGTATGACACACAGTGCTATTCTTTCCAAGATTCCTGCACTGTAAATGCCGAATTCGTAAAGGTTGAATGTTATCAAAATAACGAAATGGTCTATAAGGATTACTACACTTTCTTACCGCGTAAGCCTTCGGTGGAGGAGAGGTGCAAGCAGGCGCTGAAAACGGATACGCTCGTCGACGATCGTCTCAGCGTCCTCGTTGTCGGGCTCGACTCGGTTTCCAGGATGAACTTTCACAGGATGATGCCGAAGACCGTAAAATCGCTTCAGTCCCTCGGCGCCGTTGAGATGTTGGGCTACACCAAGGTCGCCGATAACACCTACCCGAATCTGGTCCCGGTGCTGAGCGGCATGAATCAGGACGAGTTCCGGGATCTCTGCTGGCAGACGCCTAACAAAACTTTTGACGAGTGCCCGCTCCTGTGGAAGGAATTCAGCGCCGCCGGTTATCGCACGGTGTTCGGCGAGGACGCCTGCAGCATGACCACGTTCAATTACCTGAAACCGGGATTCCGCGAGCAGCCGACGGACTACTATCTGCGACCGTATTGCGTCGCCGCCGAGAGCGATATCGGCAACACCCACAAGCTGAACGCCAATCTCTGCATCGGCACCAGGAAGACCTTCGACTGCATCCTGGAGTACACGCGCAAAACGGCGATCGAGTTCTCCTCGGACCTCTACTTCGCCTTCATCTGGCAGGCGAGTCTCACCCACGATTACTTCACGTATCCCCAACTGGGCGACGACTCCTACCACGAATTCATCGAATACGCGTCGCGGGAGGGCCTGTTGAATCGCACCGCCTTGATCGTCATGAGCGACCACGGGATGAGATGGGGTGACTTCCGGCAGACGTATCAGGGAAAGATCGAGGACAGTCTACCCTTCGTCTTCGTCTTGCTGCCGAGGTGGTGGCGCGAGCGGTTCCCGCTCGCCTGGGGAAACTTGCGGAGGAACAGCCACAGCCTCACGACGCCCTTCGACCTTCACGAAACGTTGATGGATCTGCTGAAGCCGCAAGATCTGCGCGGACCGTTTCTCAAGAGGCGCATCAAAGCTCAGGCGGCGTCCTTGCCTGTCCCGCGTGGTATCAGTTGGTTCCTGCCGGTACCGGACTATCGCACCTGCGACCTCGCGCACATTGCCAATCATTGGTGCATGTGCCACACCAGTAGCGCGGTCTCGTGGAACGACACCGGCCTGCATGACAGCGTGTCGTTTCTCATCAAAGAGCTGAACAATATGTTGAACAGGTATCCAATGTGCGCAAGCTTGAATCTGAAGATGATCAAGGACGCGAAGATGTGGCTGGATAAGACGGACGGCGCGATACTGACGGATTATACAGTAATCGTACAAACCACGCCGGGTGATGCGATCTTTGAGGGCACGGTGCGCTACAAAATGGACGACAATAGCCGCAAGCTGGCCGGCTCGATCAGCAGACTGAACGCTTACGGCACCCAGAGTGCCTGCGTCGACGAGTTCAACATGCGTCTGTATTGTTACTGTATTTAGGCACGATGGACTGCTCGAGTGATCAGCCTTTTGTATCTGATAATTCAATCCTCCGAGGCGACTCTTTCTTTTTTTTAGTGCACCTCGGTAGTTGTCAATATTTTTACATTTTAAATATTTTAATTATTTTAATTATTTTTACATTTTAAGTATTTTAATTATTTTAATTATTTTAATTATTTTTACATTTTAATGTAATTTTAATTACAATTGTTTTTTATTGAAAATATAAACATTTTTAATAAAATATACAAGAGAAAGAACATACATATATTTCACAAATATACAAGAGAAAGATAATTAAACCGGTTGATTTGGCCCGATATATAAAAATATCGATTTCCGAATTTTTGTTTGGGTGAGCTCGGTGGGTTAAATTAAAACTTGGAGCAACTTATTTATACAACGTGCAATGTTCGACCCTTTCATGACCAAATTATTTTTTGTTTTTAAATTTGTCTTTTTCTGTAATAGAATGCATACTAAAATATTGATTTTTATTTTTTAATAATTGAACCGGTTTGATGAGTGGCATCAAATATCGCGTGAATTATATTCTCGTGTTTATAGAATTTTATCATATATGAACACAATTGCATACTTATATTTATTTATATTTCATATATTTTTCCATATAACTCATTGAATAAATTAATATTTTTTTTTTACATGTCCCAGTGATCATGAAAGGGTTAAAAAAATCTCTTGAAGATGCTTCAAGATGTCTTCTAAACACGCTTTTTTGTCTGAGTAGAAGTCCCCGGAACTAGGATTCGGTTAGATTTGACTAGATAGGTTCGAAAGAACCATTGCAGTATTAAACTGTTTTGACAAATTCCATATTTGATTTTGTAAATCAAATGTTGTCGCTTCCATCCGATTATTTCCGGATGAAAACGGGCAATTTTATATATACGATCAAATAAAACGGTTTGATGAATGGCAACATGTATCGCGCGAATTATATTCTCATGTTTATGGAACTTTATCATATATGAACACAATTACATTATATTTATATTTATTTATATTTCATATATTCTTCCATATAGCTCATTGAATAATTTAACTTAAGCAATAATAGAGATATTTACGAGCATTGAGGGGTAGACTATCTTGTGTGGTCAAGATTTTGAGATTTGTTTAAAGAAAAAATTATAAATCACGCGATTTATAGTTCTGGACTTTTACATACTTTTATTGATGTTTTAGGAATATGTTTTGAGAATTTTTATAGATTATAAAAATAATTAATTTTTTTACTGTTATGTTACATTACAAAAAAAATTTTTTCCTGGCAAAGACGATAAAAAGCTTCTGTCTTCAATAAATAGAACTCAAAGTGCTTACGGTAATAAAACTTATGATAAATAAAACTATCTGCGCGCTGTAATTTTTCTAACTTTTCGAATTTCGGCTTAAAACTTTAAAACTATATTTTAAGAAATTTAAACTTTAGAATTATGTACAAAAAGATCGATTTTTTTATCTTCCAAGGTAAATTACCTCCTTGATGTAAAATTAATAAGTGCTCGTTTTGTGTCTCTTTCTCATTACGCACGTTTCTCTTTCCGTCATTCACTCGCGTGTTTGCTCGCGTGACATCACGTTGAGTAAAACAGCTTTGCACTTGATAAGAAAATATATTCCATTATAATTTGTATTTCGAAATGACTTATATTTGTCATGCGAACTGTGTGTCTCGTTAGTTCTTAAGCCAATAAACTTTTAATATCTGTAAACTTAATATTTAATGACATATTACGGCGATCAATTCAGTGACCAATTCGCCGATTCTCTATACAAATAAAAAAGATATTTTACTATTTTTCATGAGTGTATTTCATCAAACCATTCTTTCATGATCGCAGCTGAAATTAGTTTTCAGATGTGATGTAATATATCATATATTCATCAGTGCAATTAACTAGCATCTAACGTATTTTTGCAAACTTTGTGCTGAAAGACGGACAAAGTCTATTTTTTTTACAATATATTTCATAAAACATTAAAATATACTCTGTAGCTTATGTATTTATTTTTGATTATTCTCTTGGATTTTTGAACAGGGGAAGAATAATAATATCCTTTTTTGTAATAATAGATTATAGTTGTGCTATAATAAATTACACATATAAGATATTGCCACTTAAAAATACATAGATATATTTGAATTAAAAAATTGGCTACAAATGTATTAATCTTATTATGGTACTATATTCATTATATATTTATTGATGTTCATGTTCAAAATTTCTTTGAAGTTACAAAGAAATCTCATTATGTGTTTATGCCAATGTGGGATATCTGCTTTACCAGCTTTACATTATTAATAATATAAATGTGGCCGATCATTAATAATTTATTATGTGGTCATTTTTTTATTTGATAATAAATGCAAAATCTGTTCACTCACATATCAATCTCTCCCATATTATTCATGTAATTTAACCAAACACAATATAACTTAAATTATTAACTAAATTGCTTAATTACTGATATTCGACAAATAATTGGCAATGAGAACGGGATATTAATTTAAATAATTGGCAACAAGAACTAGATTTAACCAGTCTTCTGCTCTAAATAAAACATTTGATGAATCGATGATCTTATGTAGAAAATTACATATGTATTCAATTAATATATTCATAATGTATTCAGTATCAACTGGATTACCACCCGTTTGGTATTCTTTAGTAAGGAAGAATATCAATTGCTCTTAATACAAACATACAATATCAAGACATACATTCCAATCGAAGCACTCATTTTGTACATATACTGCATTTAAATATTTAATTGCCATGTATACCATTGTATATTCGATTTACAGAACTTTGCTGCAGTAATTTTCTTATATCTGAAATGAATAAGATTATTTTTTATAATACAATATCGTGCATAAAATTTCGCATTTATATATAAAATATTTCGATTTACCTTCTCTTTGTTCGTCTGTAAAGTCATTATCAGGGAACGCAATATCAAAAGTAACATATAAAGAGCCATGAAGACTATTATTATCATAATTAGGCATTCCATCGCCCTTTTTCCGAATACGCGCACCATGTTTAGTAATTTTGTCCCTTTGGATGTTCACTACGTGACCATCTAAATGTTTTATGTCTATTGAAAAACCTAATAGGGCATCTTGCAAAGATATCGTAACATTTGTATATAAATCGTCGCCTTTTCTTTCGAAAACAGGATGAGGTATGGTTTGTATCCTATAAAAAATAATTGTATTGCGTAAATATACATATAACCATAATAAGCTTATATAGGATGACAAACCGAATTTCGAGTTACCAAATGTATACATACTTAATCAATTTTCAAAATCATTTTTCTCAGATATAAAGATTTATATGATAAAAATTTATTTTATCATTCCAATTTACTTTAGACCTAGTCCTTTCTCAACTATTCTACACTTGTACAGAAATATCTACTCACTTTATTATCAAATCTCCTGGTTCTCCATCAATATGTGGTTCTCCTTCTGCAGTAAATTTAGTTTCTTGATTATCTACCATTCCTGGCTCGACTTCTACCTCCAATATACGTTCCTCATTGACAAACTTCACATTTGGACACTCTGAGCATACCGATTGTTGCATCATTTGGAATCTACCGTTTCCTAAATTCCGTGTAACTAATTCCTGTCTACAATTGCACTTCCTTGTTCCTTTCGCTGCCTTTACAACTGGCTTATTTCTCGTTATCTGAAATACACAACAAAACAAGTTCAAAGGACGAAACTACAACACGTCATTCCGTAGCAGGAAAGGAGTTACCTCAATAAAATTTCCGCTATACAATTCTTCTAAAGTAACGTACAGGTCCATCACAATGTTTGAACCTTTGGGAGTTTGTTGTTGCTGCGATTCTCCACCAAAATGGAAATTAATGTCGCCGAAGAAACTTGCGAAGGGATCCATACTGTTACTGTTCATCATGCCATCTCTCTTCAAGCATTCCTCCCCACACCTGTCGTACATCTCTCTCTTCTCCGGATCCGACAGTACTTCGTAAGCTGCTCCCAAGTCTTGAAACTTTTGAGAGGCATCCGGATCATCCTTATTCTTATCTGGATGCAGCTCCTTTGCTAGTCGTCTGTAAGCCTTCTTAATTGCGTGTGTACTAGCACTATTTGATAAACCTAATATGTTATAAAAATCCCTTCTGCAAAAAGAAAGAAGGAAAAACAATTATAAATAATATTACTTAATAAATTTTATTGCCTCCACATCATTTAAGAAATTCTCTCTATTAAGCTAATAATATATTAAACTAAATCAATTTTTAAAAATGAATAAAATTAAAAGGATGACAGAATTTCTACAGTACATCTGCATTAATAAGTTCAATTTAAGGAAACCACAAATTGCTATCACAAATTTCTATGATTTAACGTCCAAGTTTAATTGACAAGTGGCGAGTGAAGGGAGAGGTTAATGAGGCTCGCCATTCGGTAAATCGTTCGGGAGAGGCTACCGCGCGGAATGCGCCGCGAAAATTAATACCGTCCTCACTTACCCAGCTATCGATAATATCATGCATACTGTTAAATTTACGAATAACACCCAATTTAATTTTAATCCAGCCATCCTAGCAGACGTTACACGATCATCTGAGTACGCCTGCGAAGCTTAAATCGTGGTAGCTTCTCATTGGTCCAGCGGGAGGCCCAATCTGGTATTTACAGCGGTAGCAGCCGGGCTGCCGGGCGCAAGTGTACTTCAAGGCGATGTCGCCACCAGCGGCATTTTTACCGTTCGACAGCGACGCGTCGAAAGTCTGTTCGCACGTGTTTGTTCTAAGCGCGTGATTGGTCGATATTTCTGCACGAATGGATTGTATTTATTCACATTATACTTTTTATATTCGCCCAAGTCTGAACTGACCTGAATATCGGTCTATAACCTATAAACTGATGTTTAAACTAATCTTCGACCTGCCTTTTTAGGTTAAGTTACCTTGATATTTGTAAATTAGGAAAAACAAGTGCGAGATCGATGCACTAACAATGACATCGCTTCTAAAGACCATTAATGGACTTCAACTTTTTCACAAATGTTTGAAACCAAGGTATGCCGACCGTTTCTCGTCGTTTCGTAGCGCGGCTAGACACGGAATAATCGCTCGGCTTCACATGTTCGGAACTGTGTATTTCAACATGTATCTGATGTTTCATTGAAATTTGCATAAATGCATTCTTTTAAAGTACTGTACGACACAGATTCTTATTAAATAAATAAAGGAAAATATTTCAAAAATGTAATCTTTCATCAATTATCTTGACGCTTCATTTTAAGCTTGCGAATATTATAAAAACTTTAATATATTACACTATAATACCAGTACAAAGTTGATTAGAACGAGCAAAGTGAATATACAAGATGTTTAAAGAAAAGAGATTAAAATGTGTTCACTAAACTAAACAATAAAGAAAATATACTACTATACTTATATATATTAATATACAATATCTTTTTAAAGAATATACTAATCTAACAAATAAATATAGATTTATACATAAATTCATATTTTTAATTTGCAGTATTGATATGATATCAATCCCGAAACGAGAAAAGTATCTACCTAATAAATTTCCTAGATATCGCCATCCAGAATGGCTTCCGAAACCACAACGTATTGTAAGCAACCAGTATATAAATAATTTATTCTTATCTTTACGTGATATTTAAATATATATATATGATACAAAAAAATGTTATAGATATACGATGAACGGCTAACAGACGAAAATAAGGAGTTTCTTACCGAAATGGTTCAAGATAAATATGGTTCGTCTACTATCGGATATGGAACAAAACTTTCTCCTTTGAAAATAGATCCAATTGAGCCTACTGTAGAGTGGAAGAAAGACTTGCAACGTACTGGTTTAATCGCCAAGAAAATAGGAGTCTACCCGTTATGGTTGAAAAATGGAAAGAGGGTTTCCTCGACGTTACTTCAGGTAACTGGAGCAGCTTTGATTTTAAACAAGCAACATCACTCTATCACTTTAATATTCTTATTTATTGTACAACTATATTCTATGCTTTAATTCAGGTTGTTGATAATGAAGTGGTAAAATATATACCACCGGAGAAATTTATCCCAGTAAAAAGTCGTACACTTCCAAGACAAGTTAAAAAAAAACGTGGATGTCTTGTAGTTGGGGCAGTAAATATAAATCCGCAATTGGTATGTGATGAAAAAGTTATGTCTGATAAATCCCTCTATTCTAACATATAAAAACTGAGAATATCTTTTTGCATAGGTTACTAAAGAATATTATGGTTTGTTTAACGACACTGGAGTTATGCCAAAACGTGTACTGAGAAGATTTATAATATCTCCAGAAGCAGCATTGCAACCAGGAACTCCTTTATTAGCCACACATTTTAAACCAGGAGAAATCGTCGATATCCGCGGGAAAACGTAAATAATTTTCTACTTTGTCATATTGTGCTATATGTATTGCTTTACAAAAAGGAAAAAATAGAATAATCGATATTCGCGTAAAAGTTGAAGCATGTGAATTCCATTAGGATTGATCGCGGATTCCAAGGTGTCATGAAACGATGGGGCTTCAAAGGGATGCCTGCGAGTCACGGCGTGACCAAAACTCACAGACGACCCGGAAACATCGGGTCAGGTGGCGGAAAAGCCCGAGTCATGCCTGGTACTAAAATGCCTGGACACATGGGTAATCGATGGCGTATTATTAGAGGTGTTCAGGTAAGTAAATTTATATCTCTAATAAAAGAGATATATATTTAAAAAGACAAGAGAAATTTTTTACATCTTGAAATTTATAAATTTTATCATTTGTTTTATAAGTTCACTATTTTTCCTTTTTTTATAATGTGTTTTGTTTCTAGATTCTACGAATAAACACGAAGTATAACGTAATTTGGGTTATGGGACATAATATACCTGGCGAAACCAATACTTATTGTTACATATATGATACAATACTTCCTCTAAGGAAACTTACGACGGCGCCAAATTTCCCTACGTATTTACCAAGTATCACCGAAGAATCGCTTCCAGAGGAACTGTATGCAGATAACGTACATCCGTTTGCAGATCCCACGATAGAATTTCAAGAAGAATCTTAATTGTATATCTATATAATATTTTAAATAAAAAATGTATAATTGTAGATCAGGATTATTTACAGAGTTACATGTCTTTTCCCAGATGATAGTTTATAAATAGAAATTCCATAGTAATTAAGAATTAGCAGAGGCACATTTGACTTTTAATTTCATGCTAATAAATTAAAAAAAAAAATTATTGAGTGATAGTTGAAGTTGTACCGAATTTCCGTTGAAATTTTATTGGTTGTCTGCTCCTTACAGAAATATCCACACTTATCAATTATGCTAGCAAAGAGTAGTCAATTGATTCATTTATTTAGTAATCAATATCATTATAAATTTAACATGCCTAAAATATACACGAATTATTTTATAAAAGTAATATCGCTAATCGAGACTCGTCCTGAGTTAGAGTGGAGAGCAGCATGATCAAGCACGTTAGAAAGATCCTTTTTTTTCCATTAACTTAACACCTTATTATGAAGTTATTCGATTTCTAGAATAATTTACTCGCATGCGTTATGTAGCTAACAGCGGTTAGCTAAACACTGCTAATACGCGTTTATCGTATATTATAAAAGAAAAAAGGTAACATATATATGTATATAAGAAAAGGGAAAGAAAAAATCAAAGTCCATAGATGCTCAATTTGGTGGTTACCAACTCCTTCATTCCACAACTTGCTTTCGTCTTTTGCTTCATTTTGGTTTTCCGAATACGGAAAGGTTGATAATTCACACTGTATGTTTGTAAAAACAAACGCAATAATTCTTGATTCAGTAGCAGTAAGTTCATATTGCTATGCTTTCATTGGAGTAGGAAGGAGACGTAGAAATAGGAAAGAGAAAGCAAAATTGCTCCACATTGGAGTTTGTTGGGGGACGGCACGATCGGATAAGAAGTGAAGACCCTCTCAGAATTTAAAACCTTCGCTCGGAATACTCGTCGTCTGATCAAATTCGAATGCTCCTTCGTGAGATGCCAATGGTGCATCATCTGCCTGTAAATCAATGATGTGATTATATATGAGAGTGAAATTCATATTAATGTTTTAAGAATGATGCTTTACCTCTTCTGAAAAGTATTGCTCGATGATGTCATATGCTAGTTTGTAAATATCTACATTTTCATGATTTTGTAATGCCTCAATTTTATCCAGACCTGTAAATAAAAAAAAAACGCATGTGTGTATATATACATATATATACATATGTATGAGTATTTTATTAAGTTTTTTTACACTTTACTCTTATATATGTATATAAGAAAATGTAAGAAAAAAATCTATCATATAAAATAATAAAATCTGCTTTATATATTATATATAAATATTTACCGGCACATTCCTCAATCATATTTGCCAAATGTTCCACCTGTGAGCCAGCAAGTTTAAGCATATTATGGATACCATCCAATACCACTTGTACAACTTGAGTGTCTTTACAAGATAAAAGATCGCAGAATGGACCAATGACTCCTTCTTGTATAAGACGTGCAACTTGATCTCTATTGCCACTTATCGTAAAGTTACTAATGGCCCATGCTGCTTCTTTTTGAGTTTGAAATTCACCCTATAAAAACAAAGTATAAATAATATGGCATATAAAGTAATAATATTACAATATATATTTTATTTACGTAAAACTATATGCTTACTTTTGCTAAATTGCGAATAATAAGTGGTAAAAGACCTGCATCAATCACTGCTTGGACCTGGGCTTGATTACCAGCAGTAATATTGGAAAGAAACCAGACTGCTTCTTTACAAATCTTTTCTTTCGGATGAGTCAATAAATTGGGGAAATGCGAAAGTGCGTCACAATTTAAAACAGTTTGCGTTTGCTCATCTGTACCAGTTACAATATTGCCAACTGCTCTGAGGGCTGCAGTTTGCACTTTGACTTCTTTGTGCGAAAGAAGTGGTATTAAACGAGGTACAACACCACTGTCTATAACCATTTGAATTTGCTGGTTACCACCGTCAGTTAAATAACTCAAGGCCCATACAGTATCAACAAGAATCTATTTAAAAAAATTGTTAGAATTATAACAATTCTTATCAGCCAAAAACAAAATAATTAGATTAAGATTTAAGATAAGAAAATTTAATAATTTATCTACTGTATTTAAAGTCAAATGGAAAAATAATTTATTAAATTAATAATTATTGCAAATTTTTCACATTAAAAGATAAAAAAACATTAAATTATTTAATTATAATTAAATCAAAGCTAAGAGATATTACTTCTTATATTAATTCTTTTAGAATCTTACAATATTAAATATTTTTATTTTTCTACATTTAAATAACTGTATTACTTACATTAACATCATTATGATGAATAAGCATATTTAGAGCAGGTAAAATCTCCTTTATGGTTTGAACTGGTGGCGGTGGATCTTTATTCCTACATAAGTTTACAATAACCCATGTTACGTTACGTAGAAATGTAATGGGTATGTCTGGTTTAATAAATGTTAGCAGTGGCTTTACAACACCAAGATTAATGACATAGTCTCTAGGTACTGGACCATCTCCAATAATGTTACCTGTACATAAAAAAATATATGTATATATTTATGCATACATAGGCATGTATGTATGTGTGTTGTGTACATGTATGCATGCACAACACACATATATATGTACGTGTAACAAATGTTTTCAGGCAATTGCTATTTACAAATTTTTTCAATAAAAATATGTTTTAATT
>VBVR01005176.1:0-12727 GCA_011638315.1 Tetramorium parvispinum | reverse complement strand
TAATTTTTTTAATTTCTAATTTATAGACTCTTATTTTTCTTAAAGATTAAAATAATAATTTTCTTAATTAAAATTTATTTATTTAAAAACTTCTTTTAACTTCAATTAAAATTAATGCTTATTAATGTTATTATTAATAAATTTATGCACTATTAATTTTCTCGACATATGAACTGTCAAAAAATGTGATAATAGTAGATCATGATACGGAGATTACGATATGTATTGAAATAATTAATTATTATTACAGAAAAGGGTCAACAAATTACATCTATTTTACATCTTTTCTTTTTAAGAATGAATAAAAATAATCATGATCAAAGTATAATACATATTATTTTATTACGGTAATAGAACGTTGCGTGGCTAACACAACGTGGTAGTCCAACAACAACGTAGGAAGATAATAGCTTTAAGTGCGATATACGAAGAAAATTAGTTTATGAATCATTGACCCCGCCCGTCCGATTACTGATTAAAAATAATTAATCTCTCTCGCAAATTAAAAACCAGCTTGAACACTTCAGCTGTTAAAAAAGAATTTAACTATACTTAAAAGATACATTTGTGTATACACATGTGTATATCTTATTCATAGAAATGCATATAAACAATTTAATTAATCGTAACTTATTTGTGAACAGATTTCTACTTTGTTTGGATCGCGAGTACCTAATACCAGGATATACAATTCTTAAGATAAGAGCTTGATACAAATGAATATCTCGACAAGAATTTTCTCGGTTACCTAAATTCGATGGCAATCGCAGCTCCGGAATAGTTTCTACCTTACAGTATTAGTAATCTGATTTCGGTGCGGCAAGGCTTTTCTGGTATCTCTATCTGCTATTCTGAAAGACTTGAGTGCTAGTAGATAGTATATACGTATACATATACGGTAAATAAAAATACTTTCTTTGTTTTCATATTGTTTTCGTTTATACAAGTTTTTCATATAATATATTTGGAACGTTCTCACCAAATTGGATTAACATTAAATAAAAGTATAATTAAAAGAAATTTTTATTTTTTTACATAAGATATAGATTTCTTCGAAATTTATGCTCGTCAAAAATTTTTTTTTAAATACGTACACAAAAAAATAATAAAAACCGCCATAATTTCAAATTTTTATTTATTAAAAAAATGTCTTTATTTTCTATATTTATTTATTTATTTTATTTGTTATATAAATATATTTTCAACATATAGCATTTTTGTTTTTCTTGATATATTGTGGCAACATCAGATGTTATGATGATACATCAAGTATAGGTACTATTGTCATTTTTCAAGAGCTCGTCGAGTCTCATTTATGACGTTTAGTCTTGTTGATTTTGTTCTCGAAGATAGACTTAAATGATATCAGTTGACTTTAAATTACGAGTCACAAAAGCATTGGCAAAAATATATTTTTTAACACATACCTACATTTTTACAGTTCTATATGATCTATATGTACATGGAGACTATTGCATCACTCAACAACGCGGGAATATTGCTCGTAAAATAAAATAGATTATTTCAGATCGATTGTTCTCGATTGCATATTATATTTGGTTTACACGAATGTATCCGCTTTAATATATATTTCTGAACGTGTTGCTATATGAAAAGATTTTACGAAAAATGCTTATAATATTTGATAGTAAAATTTGAATAAAGTTCATATTTAATTATTAATCATCTAATTCGATTGTAATGTATATTAAAACTTCTTTCATCAAGTTTATTAACGTTAAATCAGTATAAAGACTTGCATAATCGTTTCGATTTTCTTATATGTATAACAAAAGTTTTATATATTGTATATATACACATATATATATAGTTGAGTAATTCTTACATATAAAAAGTATTCACTTCGGTTTTAGTAAACTAGGACGCTGATATTAAATTCTCCTGCTATCGCAAGAACTCTGACGTGCCATCCTCCTGAAAAAGAAACTCCCTATGAGCATTCGGATCAAATAATAGCGTGACATGTTCCATTTGCATTTCGCATTTTTCATTCGTTACGGCGTAGCAGCAATTCCATGACCAGAGGCATGCCATTAATTTCAATAACATTCATAAGTTTTTTATCGGGGCGTTTTTGCATGAGAGAATTGCGTTACACAATTTAACATAAAAAGTTATTGGATCACCATTGCATAGTTTTAATAAAAATTTCAAACTTCAAGAAAATGGAAAAATATGCTCCATACAAAAGCGCACCCGGCTGAATCTGGAAAAAGCTGACGCCAAAGCTTTTTCTCGCAACTTCATCGAATTGGTCGCGTGAATGGTTAAGAGGGTAGAAACTTGTTAGCTGACTGATTCAGATGGACAAAAGCTGACGATTTCAGGTGTGGGCTCTTAGGATCGAAACAACCAGAATGCTCAGTTCTCATTGTCGAATATTCTTTCATCAGTTCCCGTCATCGCTTTTTGGGTTTCTCCACCGAAGATAAAGAATCATTTCACGCATTTTACTTTTATCGCATAGAGATTGTTAGGATTATCCATCTTTGGCTGTCTCGGCTCGATTTAATTAAATGTATGCAAGAACAAATTGAATTGATCAAATATCATAGATTCAGATTACTTTACTTTTTAAGGTAGACAGCATTTTTTTTATAGGCATTAATAAAAAAATGTACATTTTTTTCGTAGCAGATAAAACAATAGTAGAGTAATAGTAAAAACAAAATTATTCAAACTCTCGTAATACCGCAATAAATGCAAAACGATAATAAATAGTAAAACTGTACAAATCAATCCCCAGAAGCGATAGCGAGAAAATTTCCCTAAGCTTTTCCGAAGTGAATATTTTTGCTAGAGATTACCACACGTTTAGAGCAAATTATTTGCATCCTACTTCCGTGTAATATTTAATGGATTATGCGACAATGTCACGCAAACGTGCTACCTAGAGTATGATAGCATTAGGGAGTAAGTCACGAAAGTGAAGCACGCCATGCTATTATCGTCATTCAAACTGGAGGAAATCATTAAAAGACAATGTTAAGTGTTTTTATCAACGTTACTTATTCGATGCTATCACTATGTGCATTTACTTTGAAAAGCATTTATCACAATTTCAATTATTTTCTTATGGCATAAGACTCTGAATAACATTCGATTTAAATATTCACAAAGAAAATATTGTCCCTGATAAATCTGAGGGTAGCATCTGATTAATTATTTATGTTTCTTGTCGAACGTACTATATTTTCCAATCTTTGCCATAATTTTTTCTCAAAATACATAGGCGAGTTACACGGATGATCATAGTGAATAATGCCTAACGAATAAATGTAAATTACATGCGCAAACCGCATTATGTTGGTAATTCGAATTATTCAGATGAACAGCTTAGAACTTTTTATCAGCGGCCGTGATTGCTAGCGATAAAATCGGAATATTGGAACATTTTCAGAAGAATTCCTTCGCTATGGCAACGACAATTGCACCACTACCATTCTGGATCCCTAAGAATCACTCTGGTTCGAAAGATTACGGTCGACGTACTACAGTATTTCGATAGAATCGCTCTCTCCGCGGTGAAAAACGGGAACCCTGATAAGATTACATCCGACCAAAGAAGAAATACCGTGATATATGTACCTTGTTCACTTGAAGTTACTTGATTAATTATTATGAGAGAAATCTTAATAAAATTTATTTGATTCGTTCTCGATAAAATAATGCTTTTGGTTCGACATATACCATTATTTCAAAACAGACAGACGTCATAGGAATTCGCGTTTGTTATCGTGTTCTATAATGAAGATTCTTTACGTCTGCCTAGCTTTTATGCTATCTTTTAATAAACTTAGAATATCCATTAAAAAAGTAATTAAAAAAGACACTTATATTATAATTTAGTGCTAATTGTGCTTTTCGTATATACCAGCAAATATTTGATACACTACCCCTTACGCCGAAAATTAATTTTATCCTACCTTTTAATAAAGTTAGAATACTCTCTTAAAAAAAAAAAATTTAGAAAAATTTTTCAATTCTTCAATTTTTAACATGTTATATGAGAATTTCGACCTTTGTTTCAAGAGAAAAGTTCTTTAAGGGATGCGGAGCAAAAATCGAAATTATTCCGATATAAAAGCGCATAAATCCTGCATCTGTTTTTTTTAATTGCTTGCAATTAACTTGTGAGGGGGGCTCACTGACAGTCTACTCAGCCCCCCATTAAAAAATTTTTTTTCTCTAAACGAAACGAGCACAAAGTTTTTTTTCTTGTACATTTGAACAGCACATAAATAGCGTATTATTATATAATGTAGTTGTAATATTTTGATGAAGTGGGGGGCTAGCTAGTTAGATGTAGATTCTTTTCGGGTCACAACACAGAAAGTGATATCATAGTAAAACGCAATATCCGACGAATCTATTAAAATGTATTGACATATAATTGACACTTGTCGAATATGTCACACATGTTACACATACATATATTTTAGATACAGTTCTAAAGCAATATACATTGAACATAAAATTCTTATGCTGTATCGCAAATAAAATGTTTCGCGCCAGTTTCTTTCTATAAATTTTATCACCCGACCGTGAATGCTGCTGTTTTTAACCGGAGGTGAACAGGCGGAAACGCACCAGACATTGCCAACAGACTGGGCCAAACTATTTTGGAAATGTCATTTGATGGTTTTTATAATGACATAAGAAAAAAAACAAGAGAAGACATTTTTTCACAGTCTATGTTTTAAATATATATATTAGTGAAAGATAATAGCGTTTCATAAATATATAGTGCATAATAGATCACTAATCAATGAATTAAATATTCTTCATTAACGATTTGTATAAAAGAGTGTTTGCTATATTCAAAGTTAGAATTTATTTAAAAAGATTGAATCAATATCCAATTAAACTTATTAAAAATTTATCTACAAACTATCACGATTGCTAGATATCATATATATTCCTACCAGAATTAGAGTGAAATAGTTTCAGTTTCTATTTATAAGAAAAACGCAAGTACCATTGTATATTTTACGTTCGAAGAACTCTATATAGAATCGAGAAAGAAGTGAAAGATGAAACGATAAAAAGAAACAACAAAATATGGGTTTGAAATTCATCTTTCTTTGTTCATCATAATTGACCTGCTTCTTCTTATATTTATTTCCTACGCTAAAAATATATTGCGCTGCATATTTTTATATTTTTTTCTGTGCAGCAAGCGTAAAGGTATTGATATCGATTTTTATATCGTGTTTTTACATAAAAAAAGATTCAATTTTTAATTAAGTCCCTCCCCATCTCTCTCTCTTTCTCTTTCTCTCTCTACATGTATATATATATAAATATATATATGTATACTTATATCTATCTATCTATTCATTTATCAGTTTTAATTATCCTTTTCTTTTAGAAAATAGTTGATAGTTAATTCTATCCCTTAAAGAGATAGAACAATTTAGTTATTAATATTTAGTTATTAATAAAAATTTGAGATAAAACTCCTTTTATAAATTCCATCTATGCATGAAAATCAAATATAAAATATGAAAATATAAATAATAAATAAACTTAATTCAAAACATTTTATAAACTTGTATATAGTTAAGCAACAATATATTACTACAGTCTTCTATATTCTATTAATCTTCTGATATCTTGTCTTTATTCTGAGTTAAATTTAATCTTGACCTGGAGCTAGTAATAATTTCAAAAATAAAACGAATGTGACATGTTGTAATATAACGGACAATCGATTTAATACCATTATACATATAAAAGCCGGTTGATTTTATAAAATGAAGTTTTATGTTCCTATGTTTTCTATATTCAGCTTGTGAGCAGAATTGTCTATTAAAAGTATGCGTGAATGATTAAAAACTACATTTTGTGAAAATTATGAAAAGCTTTACTTTTCACCGAGTTTAACACAAAAGCATCTTTATTTCGGACTTTCAACGCTTCCAAACAATAACAGTTTACACATCTTCGTGAAAGCATTTGATATACAAAAAACAGTTAGTGTCATAAAAATGGAGATGCTATTTTGCGCAACAGAGTCGAGAAAGAGAATATCTACGGCTGGATGCACTTTTATGTGTGGCTACTGCCTGATCTTCTTTTACTTTAACAATATTTTTCAGCGTCACAAAGCGTGTCAGACAAACTGAGTATACTATTGCATTCAAGCAGAGATACATCTTCACATAATAACTTTACACTTTAGTATTACACGCAAAAATTTCATTTCTAATTTCATTTGAATTAAAAAAAAATCACATATCTAATTTGCATATAATCAAATTTGTTATTTTTGTTTTATTATAAGAGTAATGTGTTATAAAAATTAAAGAAATTAATAATCATTAGCAAGGTTTTCTTGAAAAAATTACTCTGACTTCTTCTAAACTATGTAAAATACTTTATATCTTTTTTTCAATTATGCTAATAAAAGGATTTGTGCAATTTTCATTCTATAATTTAATATATCATTAGAATATGGTAGTAAACAATAGAATGGATCAATAATATATCAGTTCTTTTCTAACTTCTCTAACTTTCTTAACTATGTATGCATGTATGTGCGACTAATTAACGATGTATAAACGATATATTATCTACAGGATTAAATATTTGCGCCAATATGCGCTAATCCATTATATATTTTAAATAATAAATTTGCGAGTATTATATATAATTCAGAGATTATTTCTGATTAAAATAATTTTGAATTAAAATAAAAATTAATTTCACTCACTGATACGATGCGCAGCAGCGGAGTAACTACGTTGTTACTGCGTTGACCTACAAAATACAAATATAAAATCCAAATTTTAGAACAAATGTTCAAAATAATATACTTTAAAAATAATATATCACACTATCAAATAATATGTAATATAATTATTATTAATGTAAGATGATATATGTATATTTTTAAAATGATGACTATTATACATCGAATTTTTCATTTATTCCAATTTAACAAAACAGTTGAACAATTTTCGAAGAAATCTGTATGCTTTTAGAAAATTTTATATAAACAAAAATTTTTTCTTCCATTCAAATAATTTAAATTAATTAATTTCGCAAATGGCAAATAATACATGAAATTAAGAAATTACCCCAAGGTTGCTCCGCCGTCGCCAGTTACCTCCCAGGTCTCCTTCTCCTCCTCGATCCATCGTTGCATTCATATAACATTTATGGAAACACTTCAGTTTACACGATAATCCCGACACTAAAAGCACAAGCGTAGCTATATAAAATAAACGAAATATACTTAATCGATACATTTCACGGTTTTTTCTCAGTCAAATCGTTCGAACCGACACGACGATTCGCGTGATATTCCGCGTTTTCAATTTGTGGAAAGAGAACGAAGAGAGACGATATGCACAGATTACGCTTAAGTCGGCGGAATATTAACTCGCGAGAGATACTCGATTCGAGGAATAGATATCGCGACGAGAGAAGGCCGCAACATTCTCTGGCGCGGCTCTTCTAGGCCGGCGAAACGGAGCGCGGGGCATGCACAGCGATAACCGCTATTGAGATTAATTCGCGAGGCACGAAACCGACCGCTTGGCAGGCATTTATTTCGTAAGCGCGCAAAGGAATAAAAAGGAACGCGACTCTCGACACTCCTTCATCACAGCGTGCGTACGTACGAAAAGTCGCCCGCGACTTTTGAGTCGCTGGTATACGACAACCGGTGCGAACAGCTTCGTAAATCGTCTCATTATCACAGGAGACGCGATCGCGGCGAATGCTTGCAAACGCCGAGCGTGGACATTTTTGTGTTCGACGATCATTAACCTACGCGTTCGCTTAACCCTCTCGTGTCGCGGCGACGTGTCGTTTCTCGAGACACATACGTCATATATCTCGCGCGATTCATACAGCTCGCGTGAATATGACGGGGACACAATAGTAGACCGCGTCACGATATAATTTCTTCCAACAACGAAACTGTCGGATATACCTTGCGTCTCGCGTCGACGACGTCCGGCCAACTTCGAAAGTGTGACGTGAACTTCGCGCGGAATATCGAACCGAGTGAGTCAAAGCCCAGTGAGAAATGCTGATCGAAAAGATCTCGAATCGATCGATTATTTCTCACTGGAAAGGAAGCCATTTGAAGTCGTTAATCTGTCAATAATATATATACTTCGTGTAATTAATATTTTCGAGAGCTAAAAACGTTTTGTATCATGTGATACCGAGTTTCTGTAATATTACACATACGTAGATACCGTAATGAGCGGAAGGCCCGCGTTTAATTCTTCGACGCGGCGCTACCTAGTGAAAAATGATGATCGAAAAACTATCGAATCGACGATCGAATCGAATTGATGCCTTTTCGACGCAAGAGACATCGACGCGATATCGATTCGACATCGATTTGACAAAACCATTTCTCACTGAGTAACGAACCAACGAAACGAGGCGCGAAAGGTACCGCGATAACCTACCGCGAGATTAATTCACGAGGCATTCGGCGGGTGCTTATTTCGTCAGCACGTAATAGATATTACCACGTTGCGAAGGAATGACGCGGCTCTCGACGCTCCCCCTCAACTATTACAGAAAGTCGCTCGCGACTCAGGTGGCAAACTGACGTTATTTATCGTCACTTTAACGTCAAAATATCGTCAAAAAAAGTCTTTTTGACGTCAGACTGATGACAAATAACGTCAATAACGTCAGCTTGCTACCTGGGGACCTTCGAGTCAGTCGTATGCAATAATCGACGCCACATTGTTTTATTATCATCGGAAAAACGCTCGCGACAAGTGCTAGCGAACGCCAACTGTGGACATTCCTCGTTCAATGATTATTAACCTGCGCGTTCGCTTAATCCTTTCGTGTAGCTGCAATGTTCGTTTCTCGAGACAAATGAATGTATATACATCTTCCGCGATTCGTACAACTCATGTAAAAATGACGGGGATGCAATTACAGATTGTGTTGCGATATAATTTCTTCAAACAACGACATTATTATCCGCATTTTGATTCGGGTATATCCTTCGTCTCGCGTCGGCGATGTCCGGCAATCTTCGGATCGAAAGGGTGAAATGACGTGCGGAACACCGAACGTGTGATTCAAGAGAAAATTGTTTGCTATAAAGTGTTTCGTGTCGCGCGATATCGAATTTCTGTAATATTATACGTTAGTATATATCGCGTTGAAGGAAGGCCGCGTTCAATTCTTTAGCATGACAATAACGAGTCCGCGAAACGGGGCGCGAAACGTACAGCGATAATCTACCCCGAGATTAATTCGCGAGGCATTTGGCGAGGTGCTTTCGTAAGCAGTTATTTATAATGCAGTAAATTTTACCGCAGCGCTCGATGCTCATCCCTAACATACATACGTACAAAAAGCTCATCGCTCGTCGCTCGTCATCGCTGACGATGTCGCTGTTCGAGTCGCTCGTATACGACAACCGGTGCGAACAGCTTCGTAAATCGTCTCATTATCACGGGAGACGCAATCGCGACAAGTGCTACCGAACGCCGACCGCGGACCAATTCCGCGTTCAACGATTATTAACCTGTGCGTTCGCTTAATCTTTTCGTGTAGCTGTAACAAACACATCTACATACACACATCTTCCGCGATTTGTACAACTCGTGTAAAAGTGAGCGCGAAAAGATGGGAATACAATTAGAGATTGCGTCGCGATATAATTTCGACTTTATTATTCGGGTTTCGATTCGATTATCCTTCGATATATCCTTCGTCTCGCGTCGGCGATGTCCGGCCATCTTCGGATCGAAAGGGTGAAGTGCCGTGCGGAATACCGAACGGAGTGATTCGAAAGAAAATTGTTTGCTATATAGTGTTTCGTGTCGCGCGATATCGAATTTCTGTAATATTATACGTTATATATCGCGTTGAAGGAAGGCGTTCAATTCTTTATGACAGTAACGAGTCCGCGAAACGGGGCGCAAAACGTACATCGATAATCTACCAAGATTAATTCGCGAGGCATTTGGCGGAGTGCTTTCGTAAGCACGTAGTCGATGTTAAGGCCGCAGCACATAGAAAAGCTTTAGCCATAAGACTTAAGACTTAAGAATTTCAACCAAACGAAATTCTCGGCGTAGCTTAAGTTTCAAAATGGCTACCTTACTGCTCGACCGTGATTGGATGATTCGCTTATGGCTTAAGTTCTACTGCTTAAGTATTTCTATGTGCTGCGGCCTTTACCGCGGCGCGAAGGAATGACGCGGCGCTCGCTCACCCTCGCGTGCGTTACGCACAAAAGGTCGCCCGTGACCTTCGAGTCACCTTCGTACACGACAACCGACGCGAGCGGCTCCGCGTATTGTCTCATTGTCACGGGAGACGCGGTGGCGGGACAAGTGCCACGCGAACGTTTCCGCCTTCAACGAGTGATCAATCTGCGCGTTCGCTTGATCCTCTCGTGTCGCGGCGACGATCGTTTCTCGAGATAAGATGGTGTATACATCTTCCGCAACTCGTACAGCTCGCGTGGAAGCGACGGGGATACAATTAGAAATCCCGTTGCAATGTCATTTCTTGAAACTGCGAGCTGCTATTCGGCTTTCGAACTTTCGATTCGGGTATACCTCTCGTCTCGCGTCGGACATGTCCGGCCGTCTTCGGATCGAAAGTGTGAAGTGACGCGCGGAAGCGCGGAACATCGAATCGAGCGGCTGAATAGAAAATTATTTGAAATTACTTATTTCTCGATAATTTACGTATTTCGCGTAATTTGCACTTTCGGGAGCTATGAACGTTTCGTGTCGCGCGATACCACGTTTCTATAATATCCCGCGCATCGAGAAATGAAACATCACAACACGGTTTAATTGGTCGTTGAATCGTGTCGCGCGGTATCAATGTGAAATTGCGGCAGTAACTCCCGCTATTTGGAGCGACGATATTTCGAGGGACGATTAACGGGGGCATCGAATGACAACTGGATCGGTGTCATTAGCGACTAATTAACGAATTATAGTCGCGATTATAGTCCCGCATTGTAATCAACGGGCCAGCGCGAATTCGGCGTCTCGAGTCGATGTGCCGAAACGTCGCGATCCATTCGCTCGCATCCATCGCGCGAAAGGCCGGCGAAACCTAACCGCGTTTTCGCGAGTGTGTGAGGATGTGAGTGCCACGCCGAAGACAACGCGGAGAAATCTGGCGGGGAGGAGGGGGCGGCGGTCTAGGAGGCATCGGGTGACGGCGGAGCATCCGTAGGGTAAGCACACTTTCAGAAGCAATTTGTGAATATCACACACTTTTGGCGTGTGATGTGTGTCCCCCGTTTTAAGACGCCTATGAATGTGTGGATTTTTAAAAAACGTGTGAATATTACACATTTTAAAAAAATTCATACACTCATAGGCGTCTTAAAACAGAGGACACATATCATATGCCAAAAATGTGTGATACACATTGCTTCTAACAGTGTTTATTATTTGTTATATTATATTAATTATAATATCTATACGTATATTACTTCTCGGGAAAAAGTTTTTCATGTAATAAAATACATTGATGTTATTTTCTTTCTCTCATATAATCCCTATTTTTCCTATCGTATCGTACAAGAACGTATCATTTATTATTTGCAAATTCAATCTTTCATCTGCTGATTAATAGATTTCTAATTTTAGATCGCATTAATATAATAAAGCATTGTCGTTTTAAGAAATGCTTGATAAAATATGTTTATGCCATTTTAAATAGTTATATTTAGAACGTGTTAAATTACTTGTGTAAAAGTTAAAAAATTTTTATAAAGTTTCATAAAAATGTGCACTTGGGAAAGTAACTTTCTTGAAAATTATGTATTGCTTCTGAATAATTACTAGAAATGAGAAAAACGAATAAGAGTTTCGATGCGCGCGTAAATAATAATTTTGTCCTGAAATGTTAATTATTTTGGCACCGCTCTAATTTGGATATATTTGTGCTTTGCAGATCAACCTAGTTACAACGTAGTTATAACTCCGCTGCTGCGCATCAACGGTGAGTCAAAGTATTTTTTATTTTTAATCGAGATAATAGGTTTGTGAAAGAAATTCATACATACATTATTATAGATAGATAATATTCTACAGATCTGTTATCTTAAGATGGTTTAGTTAGGACAAATTACAATTGTTAGTATACCAATATTTAATCCTGGAAACGTCCGAACAATAGTCGATTAATTATATGTACGGGAAGGCTCAGTAATGAGCTCGTAAAATAGAGCTCATTATATCGACGCATTATTTATTAGCACTGTTTGGTATCTTGCGGTACAACAGACTAATTACGAGATACACCAATTACGTGAGATCGATATGGAAACACGAAACACATAAACGAAAAAATAGAAAAGGTATCACATATAGAATGAAATTGGTAAAATGTTATAAATAATAAAATACTCGCAAAAAATAATGGTTCTCAAATCTAATAAAAATATTTTTTTTTTCTTTTTTCCAAGCCCTCAATATGCGAATGAAATTTTCAGAAAACGCAATTGAAAGAGAACACAAAAATATGACATATTATTATGTTTGATGTTTTTTTATCAATTTTTAAATTAATAAAATTAATTTAATAAATATATAATAAATAATTAAATTTCCTGTTTATAAATTATTATTGCACTCAAATAAATAGTAACAAATAAAGCAAAAGAAAAGTATGAAGATAAAATTGAAATTGATAAAATGATCATAATAAACATTAATTAAATTAACTTTATGTATAAAGC
>VBVR01005175.1:0-12729 GCA_011638315.1 Tetramorium parvispinum | reverse complement strand
CTATTTACGCTCTCGGACAGAAATGCCTACAAGTATGAAGTTGGCCGTATTCAGAGGTTATCTTTCTCCTTCTACTGTCTTCCATATTGAAATGAAAAAGATAAACTCTGAACGCAGCCAACTTCATACTTGTAGGCATTTCTGTCCGAGAGTGTACATGCATTCTAAAATCTAAACAATTTAAATCCCTGGCTTCCCCCCACTTGAATGATGTCGTTCTCTCCTCCCCTTGCGCTTCTTCTATCTCCTACGTTGATAGGTTTGCGACTTTGCGTGCATCTTGGCAATCGCCGGTTCGCGAGAATAGAGGTATAAATATTCATAAAGAATATATCGTCCTGCTGCGCGAGTCGCATACAAGGCAATGAATATACAGCTGCCCAGTTATTCTATCCTTTTGTCGAGTTAACGTTTTCGAATGCATATTTTGAACACGCTTTCGAATGAACAGAAAGTTTCAACGGTTTCGCAAATACCGTATTTTCCTAAAAAATAAATAAAAAAAAGCGCGGCAGAATCAACGCATAATTATCTACAATGTAAATGTATTAAAGACCAATCGATCAAGCTGTACGTCGTCTGTCAGAATTAAATTTAAACTTTCTTCCAACCTAGTTTTCACATTTCTTCGAATTTTCTGCTTTCGCATTTCAAGTCCTTGGATTTTTCTAATTATTCTTCGAAAGGGAAAAACGCCAGGGCGATCTCTCGAATGGAATTAATATTGTTTTACCTCTCGTCAATATTACCTCTTTGAGCACCCAGTATATTCTTATATACGGTAGGTTCGAGAAACAAACTGAAATCCGAGCGAAGAGGAGGTTATGTTGGAGACGGGTGCGCGATGGGCGTTGCTTTTCCGTGAGAAGAAACCCGGGGAACGTGTATTACCGAAGTATCGTACGTCACGCGAGGTCTACACCTAGGATCTTCAATTGGCGCGAGCGAGACGAGGAGGTGCAGCGACGCGACGACGGGGCAATGTCGTCGCGACGCGCATTCATCGACGATCTCGAGGAAGGCTAATTGTCAGAAATTACGTACGTTGAAGCTAATACTTGCGAGCGACAACTTTGCCGAGCGATTCATACAGCGTTTCATGTTGGCTTTGATTTATTATTTTTTTTTGGCGTATTTAACGTGCCATCGACGCCGATATTTTTGACCTTGGTTATTTGACACATTCTTATTCCTTTTCCTAACTTCTCCTATTTCAAACCTGTTTTTTTTTTCTTACGTTAACGCAGAAGTTTAATTAAACATATAACTTTGTCGATCCGTTCAGCTCTTTAATCCATAGAGTCTTGTATTCAATTCCTTAATGAGATAGCGGGATTAAACCCCTGGACAGAATACTGATTACTAATTACTTTTGCGTTAATGGAGCTACGCGTCATTACGCCTTTAAAAGTTTTATTAATTAATCCTTTGTTGTGTGTATATATGCAGCTCTCAGAGAGATCTTATTTTTACTGTGTTTTTTATGCATACTTTAAATATTTATTTTTAACTGTTTAAAAACAAAAATTAATAAATAAATGTCAACTATCCTATTTATAAGTATAAGAATTGATAATAAGACTAATAAGAAATTAATTTAAAAAATGTTCAGTTTTTTAATAATTTATAAATAATTAACATGGAATTTCCTACATTTCATTCAATTATTCATGTCTCAAATTTTGACAGGCTTAACAAAGGGTTAATAATGCTAATTAGAGTTATAATTAAGGTGGTAAAATTAATTTGGCACAGCACGTTTGTGATTAATTGCTTTAAAAACTGTCTTAAACTGATAAAAACTGATAAAAACTAAGTTAACATAGATGTATTATATAGATGTGCACACATATATGTATAGATAATAAGAAAATACTTACAAGAGATAAGAATCTTCTATATCTTTGAGATAAGTATGCAATAAATTTTATGTAGTAAGTCACATGATGTTTTAACTATTACTTCTAGATAATACTCATTTTCACCTCCTGAATGGATACAATCATGTAGAGTGTAGAGGCAAAAAAGGGAGAGAGAAAGATGACGCCGCATTTTACGACGCTGACTCCAGTGCGAAAGCGATGTCTGATCGTGCTGTTGCTAGTCTTGGTACCATGCGTGATTCTGAATCTGCTGACGCCGTCGGATATGCACGAGGAGGCTGCCCTGCAAAACAGCATCGCCGAGCTGCAGGCCAAGCTAGAGCATTTGCATGCCAAATACATTGGCAGCCAGGAGGAAATAAACTTGCTGTCGCATCAGTTGCTACAACTGATCGAGAGCAATCACATTCTGCCAGATCTGCAGCTGCTCATCAACAACGGCACCTCCAACATTACCAACATCAAGCTGCCTTCAATCTACAATTTTCTACCGCATTTTCTCAATGATCCGAACAGCCTGCGTCCCGCGTTTGTGCAGAGCAAAGGTAGATCGGGAGTAAGCATGGTGCTGGGAGTACCGACGGTAAAACGCGAGATTCAGTCTTATCTTATGGCGACTTTGAAAAATCTGCTGGATCGTATGAACCCCGCAGAAACCGCTGACACCCTCATCATCGTTTTAGTGGCTGAAGTAAGTGGAAGAGCGCTAATTATAGATCAATATGTGCTAATTATAGCATCAGTACTTGCGTTTCAAGGCAATGAATGATGAAATAACAAAGTTATATATGTACAAATTTTTTCGTAGACAGACATTGACTATGTGACATATGTTGCGAAGCAAATTGAAGTTCAGTAAGTTCATGAAATTGTATTTTTATCCCCTATTCACTATAATGTACATCAATTGATATTTTTATCTTATTCTTGTGATTATACTATATAATCTTTTTTCTATAACAAAATTCCTCTTTTACTTTAGATTTCCAAACGAATGCGAAGCTGGCGTGATCGATGTGATATCACCGCCGTCATCATATTATCCAGATTTATCAAAATTACGTGACACTCTTGGTGACGATCATCAACGTGTCGTTTGGCGGTCCAAGCAGAATCTGGATTTTGCTTTTCTCATGTCCTATGCTCAGACTAAGGGCACATTCTATATACAATTGGAAGATGATATTTTAGCTAAGAAGAACTTTATAACTACTATGAAATCCTTCGCGTTACAGAAGATTGGCACAAAGGAGCATTGGTTTGTCCTCGACTTCTGTCAACTCGGTTTTATCGGTATGGCATCGTTGTATATTATACAGTGATAATATATACATACATTGAACAGATTTTAAGTTTTGCTAATACTATAGGAAAACTATTCAAATGTGTGGAACTTCCTTGGCTGATTCAATTCTTTTTAATGTTCCACAATGATAAGCCTGTCGATTGGTTATTGGATCATTTGATATCAACAAAAGTCTGCAGTCTTGATAAAGATAGCGTAAGTGTAGATAATAAATGTAGATAGCAGATATTTAATAAAATATATTGATCTTTCAAAGAAATCCATTTTTATCCCGGCAGAAACATTGCAAAATGGCTAAAGCGGAGCTGTGGGTGCATTATAAACCTTCTCTTTTTCAACACATAGGGACGCATTCTTCCTTGAAGGGAAAAGTGCAGAAGCTCAAGGTAATGTCAAATGTATTTGCTTTTAAAAACAAATACAATTGCGACTGGATATAAACTAATATGTTGAATGACATTTGCAGGACAAACAATTTGGCAAGATAACGCTATTTTACGCTCACGAGAATCCTGAGGCAACTGTAGAGACTCAAATCAAGCCTTACAAACAATATACACTGCAAAAAGCGTACAAAGGCGAGTCATTCTTTTGGGGCTTGCTGCCTCAACCGGGAGATCATCTAAAGTTTAAATTTTCACATCCTATTTTTATAAAGAAGTAAGTTGTATGAATTACACTGGAATTGGGATCGCTTACTTTAGAAAATCACGATTATCTATTTGGTATGCAGGTACTTATTCAGGAGTGGAAATCCTGAACACCCGTCTGATAGATTTTACAATACGACGGTAGAAGTATTGTCCGAAATGTCTCCGTTGTTAGACAGAAATAGCAACGATGTGACAGAGGACGGTTATGTTATTATAGGTAATAAAAAATTGTACATACATATATAATTTAATCTTTCTGACAAATTATTAAAAAAAATATGTTGTGTGCATCAGGTAAGTTTGATGTACTTGGTGTTGCCGAAGGGACCGTAGATCGAAAACTGGGGAAGGTATCAGTGCTTCGTTTAACTATACACAGTGAAAGCGAAAACTGGGCCATTCTATCTGAGGTAAAAATTCCCGATAATAGATTAAGATTGTAGTATTAAGTCTCTGAGGCCACACTTCTTTTTTTTCAAACGTTCCCACAGTGGTTCGCCATCCAGACAAATTCAAAGTCCGTAAATTCAATTGATGTGCATCAATAAAGTTATAAAAATTCATGAAACATCTTCAAAATGTTACTCAATAATTTTTTTATAATACAGAATTCTCAGAAAGATATCCCTACTTAAAAAAAATCAAAAGTGAAAAAATCTAAAAAATGACTTAAATTAAATTTATATTAAATTTATATTATATTATAAAAATTTATATCTTTTTTGGATTCGATATTAAATAGCGCCTATTTAGAAAATGATAATAATCTTATTTTAAGGTATAAATAATCTTATTTTAAGGAAAATGTATCTTGTATAAGCGCTTCAAAAAACAATTTTAAGAATTAAAATTGAGATTTTGGGTAGGTGAGGCAAACACATATTTTCACATTTAACTTATATATCTTGAATTATAAGTAAAACTAAAATGCAAGACAAGTTATAGTAAGATGTCTTTTATTTAAAAATAAATATAAAAATTAAAAATATTGAGTCTTGAATTTTCGTCTGGATGGTTGCCACCCAATGTGGCCTCGGAGGGTTAATTCTCTTTTTTGACCTAAAGATATAATAGATAATTTCTTAATTAGATTCACATAATAGAGGATCAACCAAGCTGACTAAAGGATGAAGATTCTCGAGTACTCTTTCGGTACCACCTGCACGGTTAGCATAAGTGACTGATTTTATAAAAGTTTATTAATTTATATATTTTTTTATTTTACTGTCATGTTATTATATTGAGTGGATCACTTGTTAATTCAATGCCGTCCATTACAAAGAGCTAAATGTTTTAACAAATATGTTTAATATAATTGAATTGCCGGTCTTTAAGTCGGGCGAGCATTTTGTATGGCTTTGTTTAGTACACATATTTTGGGCATATTATAAAGCGGAAGAATCAGGTGTAATGGATTTACCTCTGATATTCATGCTTTTGCGAGTATTCGGTTTATGAATGTATACAATGGCACATTGTTGAGTCTGGAATTGTATAGCATAAGTATTTTTTTTTGCTTTCTGTAAGATCGCGTTTTAGTTTGGAAAATTAACTCAACTGTACCTGTTGTCCGCGCGTTCCGATTCGCTCTCGATGTTCGCTACTAATTCACTCGCGTGTAAATCCTTCCGCATGCAACGTTTCTGGTTCACATTTAAATAAATGTGATCCTTCAATTCGCATTGCTATAATTGTTGTCAAACGTGCGACGCGAGGATGTCGATTCAGATGTTTGTTCAACAAACAAACAGTGATATGAAGACTATATTCTTCTAATGTACGAAACAATTATTTATTTCGCGTAGCTTTCTTTATATATGTATATATACTGTCTGTCTGTATACTCCTACGTATATCAATAATAATAAAAATATATTTTTGTGACAAACATATATCAAAATCGACGATACATTATATATTTTATCTTACAGTCTGTAAAAAACAATAAGATTCATTAACTGAAAGTATTAAAAAAAAATAATAATCTTACTGTTAATGTATTATTTGAAATGGCATTAAGTTTGGGACGAGAATAAGTATAGACTATTCATTTATAGTAATAGCGCGCGAGATAGGTATAGACTATTCATTTATAGTAATAATGTTTCATTTAAATATCTAGCTTATATTCTCAGGGAAACCAATGCCTTGTATGGCTTAGGACCAGCCGTGACGCCGTCTACAAAATCTTGCGTGGTTGGTCGTGACTCACCAGGCACCACCGAGAAGGTGAATGCCTGTAGTAGCGTGGTAGTTATGATGAAAATATTGCTTCTAGCTAATATCTCTCCCATGCAACGGTGTCTGCCTGTAAAATGTAAATCATTTCGCAATTATAGGATTGAGCTTATATTTGTATGATTATAAATTTTATAACAGCACCTATACAAAAGAGAACGAAAAACTTACCGACGCCAAAAGGAAAATATTTTTCTGGCGTAATGATATTGCCGTCTTTGTCGAGGAATCTCTCCGGTCGGAAATCCTCCGGGTCGTCCCAGGATTCGTCCATGAGTATTCTATTGTAATTTACAACAAGCATTGTGTCCTGAAAAAATATACATATATTTTACATATATCACATATATCATCATATAATCATATGTTTATTTTATTAATTTGTTAAATCTCATAATGTTACCTTTGGTATCTTGTGGCCCGCAATAAAAGTGTCTTTTAACGCTCTGTGCGGGACATTCAAAGTACGGCCTACGAATACTCTTATAGACTCCAGAACGATGGCTTGAACATACGGCATTCTGAGAAATGATAATTAATATTCATGTAAACATAACACGTACAAATTTTTCGCAATTCTTCCGTATATAATTATAGACATGTTTCTTCCGGATATAATTATAGACATATAAAAATAACATTCACCTTGGTTTATCGGCCAATGTGGGAACCCTGTCACGGCCAATAACTCTATCTATTTCTTCGTGCGCTTTCCTCTGAACCTGCGGGTATAATATTAAATTCAAAAATCCGAAGCCAAGTGCCTTTGAAGTTGTTTCGGAGCCTGCTATGAAAAGATCTACGCAGATCGCCAATAACTGGGATTCTGAAATTATTTCAGAAATTGTATAAAATCGGTTAGTAATAACAACAATGTTATTTAGAAGTTGCATGCTTTTAAATACCTGAAAATGTATCGCTACAATCTTTCGAATTTAGTACAGTTAGGTAGACGTCCATTAAATCTCGTGGAGCATGTGACAAATATGTATTTTTATGATTGTACAATTCCTCCTAAAACGTAGAAATGATTAATCTTCAACTATTTTTAAATATCCATTTATTCGTAAATACTTAATCGTAAAATGATCTAATCATGTATTGATGTGATGATACAATGTTCACTCACTTTTAAAAATGCCCACAGTTCTTGATGCGTTTCTACAAACGCTTTATAACCGGACATTTCCGGCGCGATAAAACGTAGCAATGGAAAATGACTGAAAGGGGCGCCGATTATGTCGATTTCATTCAGAAGCTTCGTAAGGATTTTCTGCAAATGCGTAAGTTCCTTGTCACCAGTGTCGTACCTGTAAAAGTTAAAAATTATCAATATCAAGAATGCATTCTCTACATGTTTTTTAGATTCTAGACACTTTACGGAAGAGTAGGAACAATTCGCGTGATCACAATGCGGACCTTTTACCAGCCATCATCCTCCAAAGAGTGTTCAATACAGTCACACCAAAAGCGTCGTGCATAGAAATGATCATTCCCGCAGTTTGGGAGACTTTTCTGACTTCCGCGTAGTCTTCGGCTTTCATATACAAATCCGCCACTGTACGAGGTTTATTATTAGGGATTGTATCCTCGAACTCATCGTGCAGTTTCAACTCGCTCAATTTGTCTTTCGAATTTTTCTGTAGCTTGTATATCTGGCCGACATTATTGTTGTCATTTATCGTCATCATTTTTCGTACATCAGTATAATTGTAGCCGTTTTGAAGCAGCTTCTTGAAATGTTCTACCAGCTTCAATGCCTCATCCTCGATGATCGTGACCATACTGGTACGACCAAAGCCAAATTCGCGCAGATGTCGCAAGACAAATCGCCGTTGCTCCACCCATAATTTATCATCTACTACAATGAGACCTGGCCGCAAATTATTTAATTATTTTTTTAATTCAGCAAGTATTTCTTATTTTATTTGTTTTCTGAGCAAGTAGTTACCCTGTCTGACGCCCCAAGTTCTGGCCTTGTAGAATGATCCGGTCGGTCTTCCATCACAATCCTCGTTAGTCAGCATTGCCCGTATACTCTCCACGCTATTCAGAACAACGATGCGATCCTGGCCAATTTTCAAGCCCACCACAGGACCGTATTTCTTGCAGAGCGTCGAACAGGTCTTGAAGAGATATCCGGTTTCTTGACGGATGCGCGCTATTTCCAACGCACAACCCAGAATGGGCCACCATCTTGGACCTAAATATGATAAAAAGTATTAGCGATGTAATAAAAAGAAGAACTTTTTAGAAGAATCAATTCTACCTGGTGGGTATCCTTTCGGTTTTTGACATGCTAAATATAGCAATAGCAGTATGAGTATCAGTAATAACATCGCTGTGGCGAGCATTTTATAAATTTAATCTCTGTAACATATTAATATAATAAATATTAAGAGGACATAAAATTAATATGTAAACTACTTTATATTTTTCTTTCAAAATTTTATATTTGATAGGGATGACGCGTAGCTTCGTGCTAACGTGAGTAACGGAAGGGTTGAAATCCCTTGCAAGGTCCCTCATCCCGCATACATCCTATTTTCAGCAGAAAGTCACGGAAAAACTTTTTAAGTCTAAGTGATTTAAGGATCATTATATTGCTCCATCTTATATTTGATATATAAAATTCCAGATCTAACGTGCCACCCAATGTGTTAATGATAGATTCCTGAGATCATTTTGAGATAAACATTATAATATCAAAATTTGCAAATAGATATAAATTTGGAGCCTTAATTATTTATCTAGATAAAAAAATTTTTTAAACCGCATTTGAGTTCTATAAAAAGAGAATGCAGCCAATGCAAAATTATATCAGTTTCAAAAATAATATAGAATTGAGTCATAGTTGTTAAATGAAAAGTATTCAAAATTGACCAATCAAATTTGTCTGGAATTTGAATTGTGTTTCAAGCGTATCAATTCTATATTATTCTTGAAACTGATATAATTTTGCATTGTCTGCGTTCTCTTTTTATAGAACTCAAATGCGGTTTGAAAAATTTTTTTATCTAGATAAATAATTAAGGCTCCAAATTTATATCTATTTGCAATGATACGGGTGTTCAGCGTACGTCTTTTTCGCCCCTAATGTCATAATTCAATATGATTTTACTTTTCTAGCATTATTTTAAATGTCTTTCTAAGTGTACTCTTTATTCATTTAGAATCTTGTATAAGCATTATTTAAAACTGGATTTAATTTTTTCTTAGATAAGTACGTGGATTATAATGTTCGCAGACAAAATGGAGATAAAAATATTATGTAAGGAGGAGCAAAAAATATATTCGATAACTGCGAAATAGATTTATAAATTTGTAAAAAATATAGATTTCAGGAAATCCGTTTCTCTCATTTTTACGATTTACTTGCTTTTATCAGGTATTAGAAAAATTTATGCAATTAATACTTATATCTCTATTTATATTTACGATCATAATAAACACATGTGCAAATATGCGTGTATGAACGTCAAACGAGTTTCAGAGAAGAAAGTGAAACACTTGTACTCTCGTGAGAGAAAGTTGCACACGGAAGAATCGATGCGTTACTTGCGCAAATGCGCCGTCACCCTTATTATCCCATGCGTTGTTGCATAATCAATGTACATTTTAGCAGTACTTTTATTGCAAGATCGTTTATTAAAGTCGCTTTCGAATTGTTATTTTTTTCAATCCATTCACTTCGGAATTCAAATTTGCATTTCTGCAAATTTGAACATTTGGAATATTATTATCAGAATACGTATGATGCTTCGATTCTTTGTACACAATTACAGATATTTGCATAGATATATTTCAATTTACATATTTTACATTTTATTTGAAAATTATATACAAGAGTTGCAATCCCTTTTTTCAAATTGTAATTAAAGATGATATATAAAACGCACATATTATCTTCCTTTATTCTTATACTAATTTGTAATATTATTATTATATATTAGATAAAGTTTAGAAAGAAAAATACAAAGATACTTTTTCAAATGTTACTAATATTTTTCGATCATTTTATGAATAACGTAAAAATTTGATTGTTACTTGAAACGTAACAACGAAATTTGACAATATCGTATCTTTTCTCAAGCAAGAAGAGTAAATTTTGAATGAAATATACAATTATAAAAATTGTTAAAACAATAAATATTTTTACGTTAAACAAATTAAAAATCTACGTTGTTAGATGTGTCGTGAGAAAAAAACTTTGACACCAGGAAATTGACAGAGGAGAATTGGCGAAAGAGGTTTTTTCCCTCTTTCTCGAACTTTACATTTAACTTACCTTGCACTTGGAGAAATTTTCTCGTTCGTTGTATAAGCGGAACTGACTGTGGACCAGACGTCCAGACCGCTTTTAAATACCCCTCTTCATCCCGTACACGACTCGCAAGACCGACAATATTCGTCGTTAGCATCAATGTAATATCAGCGGATCCTTAATTGACATTCAACCGAAACAGCTAATTTTATTAAGTAATGAAATTCTGACATGCAATAATATTTTGGCAATGTACAATTTAATATAGTAAAAATAAATATTACTTTATTAAAATAAAGCCTCAACATAAAGCGATAAAAATTTAATACATTAGAATCATTTCTCTATTTATATATTTCATAAATATTTTTGTAACTTTAGATTAAACATATAAAAATTTATCATAAATATTATAGAAATATTTATCATGAATATTTTAGTAAATGTTATATAAATACTTATTAACTCAGAGAGCACAGAGAATCCAAAAAGAATTCTTTTTAAATTCTCGATTTTCGAAAAGTAAATTCTAAGAATGTTCGGAGAACGTCACAAAAGTATGTTGCATATCGCATATTCTGAGAACGCGATATACGAGTTAAATATTTATCATGAATATTGTATGCTGTCTGGGTTTATTATAGATTATTATTTAACAATCTTCCTAAATAAGACAATTTTTATTATTAGTACTTGTAGCCTTTTAAATTTTTATGTCTATTTAACAAAGTTTAAGAAACAACACATATATGTACAATAAAATAAAAGTTAAAAACATTTAATAAAATTTTATTTTCTCATTCTACGTATTTTCATTTTTAATGGTCGTTTCACAAACTGTTTCATTTTTTTCTTGATTCTCTTGCTGTTGTTCATAATGTAGAGGTAATCTATCGCCCCATTCACTCCCTCTCGCACAACGGTACATGTGTCTGGCAATAATAAGATATTTATCATATCACAATTATATAATCATGTACTTAAATGCAATTTAACAGACATATACCTTCCATGCTTATATTTTGTAAATATTTCTTCCTTCAGTTCGCCGTTAGCGGTGCACATGCGACAAATCGTGTGATTAGAACGGTTTAGTACAGCCCGTACGATTCTTGGCCACTGCTCATCATCCTCGGGACGTTTGCCTGTAAAAAAAGTTATTTATGAAAATTTTGCTTTTGTGAATGAAAAGGATATTATGTAATACTTCAAAGAATATTATGTAAAACTTTCATTGATTAATGCAAATTACTTTCATCGCGTTTTTCAAATATAATGATTAAAATAACAATTTTATTTTTCCCCTCTCGTCACTTTTATTTTTCTTCCTTACTTACTTTTCTTTAATACAACATAGGAATAAAACTCCGGTTTGTGTCGCTGACCGCTCAGAAGTCGCAATGGATGATATAAAACGCTAAAGTTGCATGGGGTATTATCGGTAACAAATCTTGGACACTTCAAATTATGTGGACACTAAATTGCAATAATAATATAAAAGATATTGATCATCACGTTCGGAGTCCTTACTTAATCGGTACTTACAGGTGAAAAAACATGGGCAAATTGTGTCTCACGTCTACGTTTCGAGTTCGCGTATTTGAGAACAAAATCTCGTGCTTCATTTACTAGCTTTCAAGAAAGAAAGAACAAGAATGAGAGAATATTTAAATATATTTTATATATATATATATATATATATATACTATAGCCTGTATTCAGAACGCATTTATAAAAATGTTAGGATGCTTTTTTTGTCATTCAGTTCCTGTTTCACGTTTACAGAAAGATAAAGATAGAATGACAAAAAAAAAGACGCTAACATTTTTTTAATGTGTTCTGAATACGGACCTATAGAAAGTAAAATTACTGAATACGCTTACTTTGAAACCTGCATTGGTTCCTTCTTCTACAATAATCAGATAATTTTCAGTCTTCGTCCAAAGCTTTAATATCATATCGATACGCGATTCCGTATCCGGTAATTCAAACAAAGAGTACGCGCTCACTACGATATCATAAGATCGCTAAACATAATGAAGATATATCAAATTATATTTTGCCAGCAAAATCTTAATGCTTACAGTATTTTACGTTATTCTTACGTTCATGGAAATAGGAAAATATTGACGATAGAAAATTTCGTTGATCTTAGGCTTGGCAGCTTTCGCTAATCTTTCCGACAGTTCAATCATGGATTCTGATACGTCTACACAAAAGTATTCTTTTAACGTATCCGACCAGAGCTCAGATGCCGCCCTATAGAATTAAAAAAATTTTTTTCTCAACATTATACACTCCTAAAAAAAATTAAGGGGACACCCGAAACTTACTCAAAAAGTAGGCAAATTTCAAACAGTTGTAACTTTGTAAAAAGTTATCGGA
>VBVR01005174.1:0-12738 GCA_011638315.1 Tetramorium parvispinum | reverse complement strand
AAGGAGACCCAAGTACATAAAATCTGGCACCATTTTACATAAGCCAAATCTAGGGGAGTTAGCAGTCTAGTATGTATAGAAGTCTGTGGACCGAACAGTGGTACTCAATTGATGCATTTCAAAAAATACCCTAGCCTAATCAGATTTTGGTGGCTGTCTCAGAGTCCCAATCAGATTGGGCGCATTCAGCAGACCAAACCGCTGAGTAGCAGTCGAACGTGATTGGTCGAGTCGGACTCTTACTTTTAAGGCCATTCTACAATTACGTAATTGTAGTTTGTAAACGTAAAGCTGTAAGAAAATGACCAACCATAGTCGAATATTCTTCTTGCGATCGAAGAATAATTGACTGTGATTGGTCATTTTCTTACAAACTTACGTTTACAACTAGGCTTACGCAATTGTAGAATGGCCTTTAGAACCGACTAATCAACGTAGAGTGTTGATAAGACGAACTCAACATTTGTGTCTGCTGAACGCGGCCATTGACAGCAGTATTAGGTCTGTTCTTTTTAGCTAAACTGGCTGCACTAATTCAGAGGTTATCTTTCTCCTTCCAGTTCGGAGGGAAAAGGATAACCTCTAAATCAGTGCAGCTAAAAAGAACAGACCTTTTGAAACACAGCCTAGATTGGAATTTGACCAATCAGAATAAGGCTTTAGTGATGCTTTAAGATAATTGGCTCATACCTTTGGTTCTTCTCTCTGGATCTATTAACACGTTAGTGAATTTTATTTATCCGGCAAGACTGCCACTGGAAATGTTACTAAGCAGTATTGGCGAGACTGACGAGAATTGGAGGGGTCGAGCTAACCTCTGCGAAGCGCGATACTTCTTGACTCTTTCCGAAACGTTGGGAAGGACGACGCGTTTATGCGACGTTATATATATACAAGATAATGGTAACGCGCAACATATCTTGTCATCGTCGACCTCGCATGAGTTCGTGATATATTCCCTTTTATTTTTCATGCATTTTGATCTTTCTCGGGATAATTTCAATTTCAGTGTATCATCTCGCTCGTATCGTCAGGAATATGGTAGACGTGCATCTGTACGACTCGACGATCTGTCGACTGTGCGCGGCGGAAAACGGTAACGAGCATCTGTTCGTCAGCGAGGCGGGCGAGTCGGATCTCAGCTCGCTCGTGAATCGTTACCTGCCACTGAAGGTGAGGCGCTGCCGTTTTCAAAACGCCGGCTAAACGGACTGCAACTTGATTTCCTACTACGATTTTCGTGCAGCTCTTTCATGCAGCTACTGCACTGATCAAATGTTTAGCGTTTTATGCATCATTCGTTTGATTATTCATTAGTTTTTTTCCATTGTCAACTTTCACTCTCTGTCTTTCTCCCTTTGTCTTTTCATTCCTTTTTACTGAACAAAACCTATGTTTATTTTATATAATTGCTATCTGTTGAATATTGTTTGTTGTCTCCAGAGTATCATTTGAATGTATTTAGAGATGAATAGTTTCTCTATTGACACATTAACTCACAATTTTATATATGAACATTGAATTTACAATAAAGAATATCAGCTATTTATTTGCATAAATTATATTTAATATGATGTATATCTATAAACTGTATGTCTTGAAATTTAAGATTCATGACGATGGAAAATTACCCCAAACAATTTGCCCGGGTTGTAACATCCAACTGGAGTCAACGGTGCAATTCTTTGAATTGCTGGTCTCTGGTCAGCGCAAGATACGTGAACTCTGGAAACAGCAAGTGGAGCAGCAGCGCAAGGCAGAACGCTTGCGCAACAGAAAGGAAAATGTGGAGCTGGGAACGGAAGGATCGGAAGTGGATAATATAGCTCAGTATAATGAAGATGAGCAATACGAACAGCAAATGATTATTAAGAGTAATATGATCTTTTTCTTTCTGTCAACGTATCTGTCAGCTTGTGAAACTTACAATGTTAACTTTTCAATATTGTTATTTTAGTTATGCCGGATGGATCTATGTATGCAGCAGAACATGAAATGAGTTTACAAATGGAAGGCTTGACTAAGCCAAGAAGAAAGCGCGGTCGTCCACCCAAAGTTCATACGGAGACAGATTCTGTGGTTTGTACACAATAAATTGTAATATTTATCATTTCTTACCCATATCCTTTATAATTCTAATATAATATATTATATATTTTATATAAGGCAGAGAAAGAGAATCCTGGGGAAGCTGCGAGTCAAGGTGAGGAGGATAAACAGGAAGAAGAAGAAGAAGTGGATGGTGATGGTAGACGCAGGAGAAAGCGCAAAGTTCCCAAGAGGTATGCTAGAATGAAAAATTGAAGATTGCAATTTATATAATTATTGATAAATTTGCACAGGTTTCTAGAAGCAGTACAGGGAAAAGAATTGGAAAGGATATTTAAGGAAGAAGGTGTGATCGATGAGGAAGATAATGAGGATTCTGAAGTGTTTGACGAACCAGAAGATCTGTTAAAGTCTTCTAGTCAGGATGGTCAAGAAGGTATATATAACGTTCAAGATTTCAAATAAGAAATTAAAAGAAATTTTTCTCTACGTGTGTGTGTGATGCATATTTTACAGAAGTGATAGGCCATCTCGAAACAGAAGAAGGCACAGACTTGGGTGAAGTAGTAATTGTGAACCGTGGACGAATACGATCAAAATCAAAATTACGCCGTAGAAAAAATAAGTTTACATGCCAACTCTGCGGCAGGGGTTTCCTACAACGTAGCAGATATATAGTACATAAGTAATATTTTCTATATGCAAATCATATATTTCCTGTACAAAAAAATCTTAGATATTCTAGTATTCTAATGCGAGAAAATTTTTTTATCCTGCAAATTATTTTCTTTTGTTTTATTTTGTAATTTTATGTATGTAAATTTTGCTTAATTCCTACATTTTTTAATTGAAAATATCAAGATTTTCTTTAGATGATTTAATTTTCATACGCAAATTTTTATACTTTAATGTAATAACTGTAGGAGTTTCCATGCGGGTACCAATCACGAATGCGCACAATGCAAGAAACTATTTGACAGTAAAGAGAGTTTGGCATTGCATCAGAAAACGACTCAACATAGCTTAAATCCTATCGAAGAAAATGTCGAGGAAAATGTACAGGAGTCGCATGACGCAGAGCAGGACGCCTCCCCGCTAAAACCCGATATAGTGGAAGAATCCAGAAATACGATTTACACGTGTGAAATTTGCAACAAGCAATTTGGATTGAAACAAGAATACGAAATGCACATTAGATTGGAACATGAGGTTCAACCGAAGTTCAAATGTAACATTTGTAACAAGAATTTCCTGAATCACTCAAATTTGAAAGTGCACATGACAACGCATGCGGTACGTGTTTCATAAATTATAATAAAGTAACAATATATTAATTTAGAAATTGCTCATTTAGAAATATTTTAAACTTAAATATTTTCACATAATTGCTTTAAATTTTTTTTCTAAAATTGCATGTAATTTCTAGATCTTCTTAAATATTTATAATATTGCAGAAAGCTAAATCGGATAAGGACTACGCTTGTGATATTTGCGGCAAGATCCTAAACCACCCGAGTTCTGTTTTGTATCATAAGGAAGCTGAACACAACAATGGGCGTCGTTTCGTCTGCAACAAATGCAACAAAAGCTTCAAGCATAAGCAGTTGCTTCAGCGGCATCAGTTGGTGCATTCAGATAATCGGCCGCACGTTTGTAAGTCTTGTAACGCCAGTTTTAAAACGAAAGCAAACCTGATTAATCATCAGTCCACCCACACGGGACAGAAAAAGTATCTCTGTGAGATTTGCAATCAACAATTTGCGCATAAGACTAGTCTCACTTTGCATTACAGGTAATTAAATACATCACTTATTTTTAATGCATAGAAATTTTAAGATCTCGAGAAAGGAATATAGAAATGCGTTCTTAAATTCTCTGAAACTTTTAAATAAAACTTTTAAAACTCCGTCTTAGATGGCACAGTGGCCAAAAGCCATACAAATGCGAGGAATGCGGCAAGAGCTTCTCGCAAAATGGCAATTTGCAAGAGCATATACGCATTCACACTGGCGAAAAACCATACAGTTGCGATTTCTGCGGTCGGAAGTTCACTACGTCATCACAATTCAAATTGCATGTAAAACGGCATACCGGCGAGCGGCCGTGGAAATGTGAGTTTTGTTCGAAGAGCTTTTTGCACAAGGATACATGGAAATGTCACGTGCGTCGGCATAAGGGAGAAAGACCGTTTCAATGCAGCCAGTGCAACCGTCGATTTACGGAGCAGTGGGCACTGAAAAAACATCTTCGTTTGCACACTGGTAATTGAAAATAATAAACCGTGTCCCAAACTTAAAAATAAAAGACTGTAATGAACATAAAAATGTAGACGGAGATGCTTTTGTTTTAATTTCCGTGTAATTATAAATGTTTTTCTGCAGGTGAGAAACCTTATTCTTGCGATGTGTGCGGCAAAGCTTTTGCCGACTGTTCAAATCTGACAAAGCACAAAAAGGTAGCAATTTTACTCTTTAAATTTTTCGTTAATAATCAATTATAATTATCGATTTTTGTAGGTACACAGGGAAAATAAGACGGTAACTGTGAACAGGTCGGAAGGATCTCCGATCGGTGAAGTATGGCAGATTCTGCCTAATTCACGAGAAGCTGACGAACAGATGTTCAATAATCAAATAATAACCACTGACGAGACATCTAATGATGGAATTCAACAAATAATATATGTATCTTATCAGGATCCTAATGATCCCAATCAATCACGAACATTGCATTTGGGTACGTAGGCAATTATAATTAATAAATTAGTTAATTATATATAGTTAATTATCAATTTATCATTGATTGATTAATTATTTCGCCATCATTCTTATTCATTATTATTTCGATCATTATTTCGATTATGGAAATTTAGTTGATGCCAATATGATCAAGAACAAAGATGAAATAGTGACGAATGCGAACTCCTTGTCACGTTTGAATATAGAGAACGACGAAATAATTGCCGATAAAATTATAAATAATGGAGCCAGCAACAATGAAGAGCAGTCAGAGATCGAATTATCGGAATCGGATTTACAGTTGCAGGTAAGATACAGTTGCAAGAAAGATGGATTATTTCTATTATTTTTATTACAACTTTAAAATTTATCAATTTTAGAAATTGCATTTCATTTCGTTTTTCTTACTGTTATCTCATTGTCTAAACTGTCTTATTTTATTAAGTTCTAATCAAATATTTATATTTCTATCTTATTATTAACTTTAAAAATTAAATAGTAATGATTCTTAAATGATATATGACATTGTTCTTTATAATTAAAATTCCCCTTCTGTGGAATCTGTTATAATTTTTAGATTACGGATGAACATGGAAATCCGATTCCATTGTCTATTCAAGAAGCTCGACAGCTTTTATCGCAAGGGCATTTTGTCAATCAGTTGAACGACAGCCAGATCATCAGGGTTCATCCTGGAACGTTCGCGCAACAACTTCAAGCCTTAAATATTTATGTTGACGAAGATACTATAGAGGAAAATGGAATTATGGTGCGTCCAAATACAAATAAAAATATAGGAGCAATGTCGGCAATTCAAGCTGATGCGGAAGCAATTGTCCAAGCGCTTGAGGTAATTTCCAGTTTAATATAAATAATAAAATCTTTTCGCATATTTATTTTTTTATATAAGCTTTCTATAAATTTTATTAATCTTTGTTTTAACATAAATTCCTTGAATCAGAGATTTTTATTTCTTCATTGTTTCATAATTTTGCCATTTTTTCTTATATATATATATACACACTAATAATTAAAATTATTAAAATATTATGGCTATATTCGATAATGTTAATAAAATACTTTAATATTACTTTTCATAGGATGAGGATACTGACGCCACGGCAGTCGCGACGATCAATCAATTGGGGAGTATCGAGCAGACTGGACTCACGGATGGTGAACAAGCAATCGAATTCATGACTCAGGATGGACAAAAAGTTCGTGTCCTAACATCATATCCTGTCGATCCGACGCAGCTCGCTTCAGAGTACCTGACTATTGTGTAGTAAAAAGAAAATTAGATGAGTTTATGATCAATGCATTCTTTCTTGTGAATATTTTGATGATGAATTAGGTGATGATTCAATAGGCCGTTAGAGATTTATAAATGATGCAAAAAATTTTAAAAGAATAAACTTTAACATCTTCATTAAATTTTAAAGGATTGTGTACATTTACATTCTGCTAATGTTTATATGGATTAATGATGCGAAATTACAGCGGAGCTGCTGCAACTAAGTACATTTTTTAAATCGCTATAAGATTGCTTCAAGACTTAAGAATCCTCATCACTTTGATTATAATGAGATTAAGATCTAGCTTAGATGTAGTAAATCTTTTGCTCTAAGTTTTAATTTTTGACCTCTTTTTTCCGGAAAAAAGCATTTCCAAGATTATCTTAAGTTATATCTCCTGAGTTTTACGCGAACTGGACTAAATCGGAGGTGTAAATCGTAGAGTAAATTAACAATTTAAAGCTTAGAACAAAAGATCAAAGGTTTTCTACATCTACTGTAACCGGGATGAAGATTGAAACAATTTACATCAGATCGTAGCTGATTATCATTACAATTGTTGAATATTCAGTGATAATCCAATAATTAATTTCTTACGGCAAAAATAATATAATGTACCAGAATAGGTGGACATAACTCTACTGCTGCGTTCAATACACTGCATGCATTACACTAAAATAAAAAAAAGTTTATATAACATTTGTCCTATTTGATCTTTTTTCTGAGTTAATGTCATTTTTGTATTGTACCAGTTCACTTATCTTTACCGAAATTGCTTGAACCACCTTCAGCTTGAAAGCATAAAAGCCTCAAAATCTAAACGTCTTCCTATTGACCTTCTGACCTATTCAAAATTGCCAAGTATTGACTGGAAACAAGAATAAGACTAACATTTATATGAATTTTTTTCTTATTTTAGTGTGCTGAATGCATTAGTGAAGTTATGCCCACATTTTTGGTCTACTCTGTATATTATAATTATTTATAGTATTATATAATATTATAAATAATATAATATAAAAGATTTATTATTATTATAAAAAATTTAATTAACACTGATATGTAATATAAATGCATGTGTAATAGCATTTATAGTCCCATGTGTACTTAGGTATTTATCCAAACATATAAGGGAGTATATGGGAATATACGCATATATGTATATGTATATACACATAATATTTCTGAAAAGTAGCGATAAACATGATAGAATGATAGATTTAGTTGAACAAAAAGATGATAGATTTAGTTAAACTTAACAACTGGTAACAATTTTTATTATTAACTCGTAACTTTGTCTACTCCTTTGCATGATCGAATTTTTTTGTTATTTTTTTTTCAGTAATAGAATGCATACTAAATTATTGAGTTTTTTTTTCAGTCTTTTTGAATGAGACTTTTACGTTCAAGTGGTCATGAAAGGATCAATGTTAAGTGTCAATTTTTAATCTTATTGAGGGCTGCTTATTGTTAGTTTTTACAAGATCAGATTAGTATGAAAAAATTATGTTTTTGAAATTTATTAATTTTTTTATTGCAATATGGTGTCCTCATTATAACTACACAATCATCAATAATGTTTAATTTGCGTAATTTTTTTTAAATGTAATTACTCGTGTAAGATGTATTTTATAATATATTTCACGTTTTAATTTTTATTGATGATTCTTTCTATAATTTGATTGATAATAAATAAATAAATAATTTGATAAAGTTTTATAAATCTTCTAGATAAAGGTGAATGCAGAAATTTTTCTTTAATTGTGAAGCATTCAATCAATAAAAAAATGTCATTTGGTGAATTTAGTAAATTTGTAAAGTTGGGATATATTTTTATGTATCTTTTACGCTCTACATGTAACATTGGATTAACAAAAAATCAGCGTCTTAACGAGATGTTATTGAATATTTTATGTTACTTAACGAAAATTATTTAATTTTATTTGATCTCTTAGTTTTTTTAGGTTTATCATTAATTTTCAGAAATTTGTATATGTACACATATCTATGTATATGTAATATATGTCATGTATATGCAAGTGATATATCGTTCATTTGCCACAATAATGCCACATGATTCAAATAACAAAGTTTTCAAAAAAATAAATTTTAATTTAATTTTTGATCATTAAAATTTTATTAATATTTTTCAAAATGTAATTTTGGTGTAATAAAAAGACTGATGATTATAAAGGAGAATAAACATATGTTATTATGGCTATATATTAGCTCTTTATTCAATGTACTAAATTCTTACCAAGTATTTTGTAAACTTTTGTAAACAACTTAAAAGTAACCATTTTTAAACTATGTCGAAGCAAATGAGTGATATATATTTCTTATAATGCTACTGATATAAATTAATTTACTTCTGTGTACATATAGTGTGTACATTAATATATCTCAAATAGATAATGTGGAACGTTCTTTTATACTCGACCACATTAATTTAAACTGTATCAATTTATTACAAAATAAACAACGTTGTATATACATATAACATTATTATACATGTTAGACTAAATAAAATAAAAAAGAGAAAGAGCATTTTTAAAAAATGCTCTTCTTTCTCGCCTGTAATCAGCTAATTAATAAATCTTAACTTTTAAATCTTTCGAAAGATTTGTCTTTCTTTTAAATTCTAGAAAGTGATTTCTAGAAGTGATATTCGGGAGAAAGATATATGAAAGATTATTATTATTTCATTAGCGGTCTTATTATGAAGTGAAGATCACAATATTATTACAATGTGTTTGATTATGTAATCCGATGAGACACTATGTAAGTTTATCAATCCTGGGCAAATTATCGTGAGTTTCGAATATATGTACATTTATTGTTTTTCGGGGGGGCGCTTTAAATTTTTTTATCAATTTAAATGGGATTTATATATTATTGTTATCGAATTGACAATATGAAGCGTGTATGTACAAGTTTAAGCGATGGAAAAATAATACATCCGCCGCTTAACAATTTGTGATTTACAGCGTTCGTTCACCGATCGTTGACCGATCGTCGAGCACGCAGGTAACGGAGCACCATATACCAAAACGCGATATGTATTTCATGACATTATTGATACGCGCAAATAATTAAATCTACGGATCAACAAGCTATAAACAACGAAAACCTATTGAAGCGGGTATTTCGCATTGGATAATACTTATTAGGTTCAATTGACGCGCAATTGGGAACGAGAATTATATTGTTACTATTTTGTTGGAACGCGTTTGTATATATGTAATTATTTCTTCAAAAACTCGCATAATTTATTATAGTATACTAATACTAGAATATATTAATAATATTTTGCGCATCTCACTGCAATACACATTTGATCTCGATAGAAAGCTTTTCGCTTCAACGTCACATTTGAATGATCACATACGCGCAATTGTAATTAACTGTGACTGTAATTGTAAATGTAACGAATGAACTGAAATGAGAGAAAAGAAAGGAGCTTAAGAGACGTCGACCGTTATAATCAGATACGATTATTACTCAGCTGCTGCGCATCGTACCTGTTAGTTATCAGATTATTTTTTTTATTTTAATTAGTGGTTTTATTTTAATCAGAATAAAATACTTCTCTCCCCCGGATATGATCTTGGCACGGTGGGATGGCTCTCTAATACCCAGATAGAATGTTACTCAAGCAAAACTCTTGTTCTGCTTGGATAATAATCCAGGGGAAGATAAAGTATTCTCGTTGCCGATTTAATTGAATAAATGAACCGCAGTCGGTTCGTCGTGTCTGCTTCGAGAATGCAAGTAATTCAAGTAATCGGACGTAAAAGACTTTTTTTAAAGCTTATTTGAAAGACTACTTTTTAAATATCCGTTCCGGTCAAAGAATTATTAATTAACTAGAAGCGATATCAAAATTAACAAGTAACAAGTGAAAAAGATCCATGAGCCAACGGATCAGTCTAGAGATTAGGCTACGAGCTTGGTCTTTTTTTATCTTGAATTGCCGGAATTGCTGTAGTTTCCGCACGGTGTCGGTTCATGAAATTAATTAGAACATTATAAGAAAAGAATTTATTCTTTCCAGTAAATATTTTCTAATTAACGCTAGCATTAATGAAGCTTATCAAACATGTATAATAAAAATAAGTATGGAGGATTCGTATTCTACAAACAATATAGCATAGACATTACAAATATCACAATTAGATATTATAAATGAATTTTAAATGAAATTTGAAATTATAAATGAATATTATGAATGAATTTATTCGCAATATTCGATCGCAATTTATTTTATTTCATCATTGATTTAAACTGAAGTATTGTTTAAATTTTCGCGCAATTTGGTATTTACTATAAAAATCTTTCTCCTTTTTCAAAATATTGCAAAATATACCAGTGTTCGAAATATTGTTTTATATGATTAAAAGAATAATTGTGTTAACTTTATTAATAATTTCATCACTTGCACCGTTGCTCGTAAAGTTTTGTAAACCTCACAATTTTAAATTAGTAATTGATAATAAATTTCACGTAATTTAATAACGCTTATTGATGCATTAAATTATATGGCTGTAAAATATAAATGATGTGTTAGTATACGCATTTCGAAGGTTTTCATGTAATTTGGAATTAATAAGATATCTCGAATATACACAATTTAATTATTTATCTTATACTATATTGTGTAACTTTGTATTACTCTACTGTTGTATTATGTATTAAATTTTAATATAGGCTAAATTGCATGAAAAAATAAATAAGGAGGAATAAACTTATTTCCAAAGAAAAGATGATCACCGATTGGAATCGGCGCAAGCACTGGAGGGTCATTGTAAGTTAATCTATTTCTATCAAATAAAATTTTAATCCAAATGAAATTAAAATCTAAAATAAAGGCTAATGGCCATTTTTCCGACTTTTAACCATACGTATCTCAAAAGCTGTCCATTTTTGGACTTCATGTCCATTATGACTTTTGATTAGTATTTATTACATTACATGTGCAACATTTATAAGGATTTAATACATGAAGAATATATATCACGGTCCATACGAATTAAATATTAAATTTTTATTTCCATTTTAGTCTCTTCCGACATCATTTATTATATTTACTGGCATTCGCTGTGCTACTTTCGCCGCTTCTTCCGTATGTTTGATCTCTGCAACTGCCACGTTCGGCTGAGCTAACTATACTAACAGACAAAATGACGTATAGGAACATTCGGGGTGAGGTACTGTTTATATTTTTTCCTCTCTCAATATTGAAATTGTACGTACTCGACAATGTTCGTTTTTGTTTTTAAATATAATTTAGTGAGAATTTCTGTTTGAATCGAAAAATCTATTCTGCCAAGCGCAAATGATAGGATGCGATGTCCTAAGATCTCATAAAATCTTTACGATAAAAAATATTAATCAAATTTTTGTTGTAATGTTTAATTTTTACAAGAATCTGACGATTCTTGAGTATATGTCGGATGAAATATTGCAGTGAATTAGTGAAAAAAGATCGAGAGAAATACTGCTGAGCTGTAATATTTTAGCTAATTAAAAAATACTTGCATAGACGTATCAAATTGACATTAATAAATGATTTTAAATACAAAGCAATTGAATAAGAAAAGAATAATAAAAATAAAGAAGATAATATTAAATATGTGTATATATATATATATGAGAAATAATGACTTAACATACGTATTAAATTGTAAATAAAGAACTTCAATATATTAGATTAATAATGAATTACTGCATTTATTTTAATTTTCCATATAAATTACGCGAGGAGTTAATATATCAGTTTCTCGTGAAACGAGAGAGAAATCATAAAAGAAATTTAAAAAACTCCAAAAAAAGTAGAAAATCTGGGAAGATTCTGTTGTAAAAGTAATTCATTATCGGAGCCGTTGGAGCGATGAAAGGTATTTAGAATATGGGAAAGGAGAAAAGGAAAGAAAGGAAAAAAGCGTAGAGTTAGTTTTATCTATAGAATCGCAGTCGTGAAGTAGGGACGCCCACATAGAAAAGAAAGGGATGAGCATTACTCGTATGGGCCGGGAAGTTCTAACGACAGATGATTCGATTTTTTAGGAAGAAAAAGACACGAAGGATTTACAAAAAAATTTTTCTTTTATTTATACACGAAAGAGGTATTCTGTGAAATTCTACATTATTTAAATAACATATATTTTCAACGAGTTTCAAGATATAGGCTATCAATAAAATATTTCCTTCTTCTTTGATTTTTTACTGACTGTAAAATTCATTATTAAACATGTTTATAAACTAATAGTGTTCCGTAACAAATTTGGTTACTAGACATGTAATAAAATTACTTTAGATTGTCGATCTAGTATTATTATTGCTTCTTTCCATTTACAGCATTTCGCACGACGTGTCATAAGATGATTCGTAAAACGCATATCTTTTGCAGAAAAAGAATTTTATAATTATAAGTTATAAATATTGAGAAAATTATGACGCAAAATTACTTAAAAAAATAAAAAAGTTTTCTTACTAGTAAAAAAAATAATACTAAAAAGATTATTTGAATAATAATTGTACAATTTTACGCTATAATGATTTTTACAATAATTACAAAATTAATTTCTGAAATGTATTAAGTAATACGTGTGCTAAGGATGATTCGCATTAATATTACAATTATATAAGAATTTATT
>VBVR01005173.1:0-12730 GCA_011638315.1 Tetramorium parvispinum | reverse complement strand
GTTACGTGCACGCGTGCACACGAAGTATTTTGGAATTCACGGCGCGACTGTGAAAAATAAAAAAAGAAGGCAAAGAAACCTTTTGCAAATTGTATTAATCTTCAGTAGCCGCGGTAGGATTTTTATTTCTATAAATTTAACACCCCTTCTTGTTATGTCTTTGTTATTTATTTTTTAAATTGATCCTTGCAATCGTACACCTAAACCAAGCTTAAGATCGACGATTGTGCATTGTGTCAATAATAGTATAATTGACGGACAATAAGGTGAGAGAATCGCAACAAGAGTGGAGAAGACACAAAGAGCCCGACGAGGAGAAGAGGGTGAGAGTGTTCGAGCCCGAGCGATCAGCGCTCGTTTCTCGAGAAGGGCACTCTCGCGCGAGAGAAGCGAGGCGACTGCCGCCGCCGCCGCCGCGTTTAACGAATTTATGTTACTCGTACTTTTAATGTTTTTTATGGCGCGACACGAGCTGCGCCGAGAGATAGCAGACAGCATAACAGGATCTTATGTCAACGACGGTGGTCTCCGCGCCGCGAGCTTGTAATATGTAGATACTGCCCACCACCGGGAGAAACCCCATAAGGCCCGCGGTGAGAGAGACCACTTACGGGAAAAAGGGGGGAACCATCTTTGTCCCCCTTCAGCCTTTCTCCCCTCCCTGCCTTCAGGTTCACCCTCCCATTCCCTCTCTCGCGCGCTGCCGCGTGTGTGGACGCTATATAGACGTCTCGAGAGCGACTCGTGGCGTCTCGACTTCCTTTTACTTCTTCTTCTTCTTCTTCTCCTCCATCTCCTCCTCCTCCTCCTTCTTCTTCTTCTTCTTCTTCTTCTCCTTCTTCTTCTTCGTCTTCTTCGTCCTTTCGGTTTCTTTCTCGAAACGGTCGGCGAAAATACCGGTGTGTGCTCTCTCTCGATGGCATACAGGGTGTCCCGATAGTAACTTTAACGGCAAATTCTCGAGTAAATTCGGAGTCAATTTTGAGAATATCGTGAATCTTCTAAATCTGAAAATAAAATTCTAAATTCCCTACTTATCGAAGAAGTAATAAGATGATTATATCTTGACATTTCTCTCTATTTTGTACGTCGTTGCGTTGCTACCACATGGTAGAAAGATTTCGTGAAGATTAAACAAGAATAATATCCGCAGTTATACTCGCTCATCATTACTGATAACTAAAGTATGTCTCGGTATGACAGTTCTGAAAAAAAACGTGCGATATATTTGGAGTACTTGGAGTAATCGAGGTACCGGTATCGCGCTCCGCTGACTGTACGTCTTTCCGAGGGAAACGCAAGGGGCAAAAGTCACGCGAAAATGCGAAAATCGGGTTGGGCGCGTAGCGCGGTGGACCCGCTGACGCGGCGGCGGCGGCGGCACACCATGTGGTGGACGCGGATTGTCCGCGCGTCTAGAATTACTCGGACCCCTCTGCCCTCTCCATCCTCTCCCCTCCTCCCTTCCTCCTGGGCCCCGTCGAGTCACGGGCCCGCGCCACGAGAGTTAATTGGCTGGAAAACCTTGCTATCCGATACCCGACGCAGCTACCGCCCCGAGATACGTGCCCGCGTGCAATCCATATTTTCGCCCGTCAGCTGCACTCGCTCGCGCGCGCGCGCATGCATTACTCTCTTAAAACGTAACTGTACCGCGGTTGCAAAAGGGGTGGCATTATAGATCCTTTTGCTCTCTTCCGATACACACCGGCGGCCGCTTGCGATCATAAATGATTTTATAGCTATCGTGGGTTTTATATCTTACATTACGCATTCTCTCGGCATTTCAAGCGGCTAAATGACTTTTGCTGGGAGAGGCGCGCGCGCGCGCGCACGCGAATTTCTTTTTTAAATCGCGGAAGATTGAAAGATACAGAGACTTGCGCAACAACTCGGGCAATAATTGCAGCGCTACAGCCGGCGCTAGACTTGAGTTTTGGGTTCGACTATATGCAACTAAATGCTTGTTTGTCACAAATCAAGCCATGTTTGTTTATTTAGGCGCCGGAGCGAGAAGACGACGGCGAGACTCCGAGCGAGACCTCTCTATCCCCGTCTCTTTCCGAATTAGGCATCCCTCTCCCTTCCACCCGACTCGAAAGATAGGCATTGTTGCGGGTGGTCCACGGTACATATTGTCAGAGCGGCCACCAGGTAGTGTGCAACGTTGCCGCTTGCAATGTTGCAAGCGCGGCTTTCCTTCCCTCTTCTTCTCCCCGTAAGGCCCCGTCTCTCCTTGCACGATTACCCCTCTCTTTGTACCTTCTCTTTTCCTCTCTGTATTCTTTCTCTCTCCTTTCTTTTTTTCTCGATTTCGTTTAAGCAGCCTCGGTAACCTCGCTCTAAAAGCCCGAACCGCCATCTCTTCACCCTCTTCCCCTCCCACCCTTTCCACGTTCCTTCCTTCACTGACCTTCTCTGTCTCACTCTCGCTTTTTCTCATTTCCGCCGCTTGTCATTCTACAAATCCACGCGACGAATTTAAAGGCCCCGGCGCACTTCCTTTCCTTCTCCCTACTTCATTCTCACCCTCGGCGACGGGTGCATTCACCGATTTTTCCCGGAAACCGGCTGCACTCGGTCCTTATCCGCGTAATGCCGGCGGAATTATTCTAGAATACAGGTCGCCGCAAAATCTGTGACGATTCGAGGGAGATTTACAGTACGCGTTGCTCAATTCTTTTTTCAAAAATTCGATCGAACATTCCACAGTATTATCATATCAATCTGCACGAAATCATGACACGCACAAAAGCGTTATGTCCAGCGCACTCAACGATTAAATTTCTCTAATATTTAAGAAATGTATATTTCCATTTACGCAATTAGCGCAATTCATTCGTTTTGCAAAAGAGCAAGAAAAACTGTTGAGTCGTATGCCGTTAAATATCTTTGCGAATGTGGAACAGCGTTAATTGTGCATCGCCGAATTTTTCGTGGCACACTCATCACGAGACCTCGATCTTGTTTCCAGGGGAAGGCGGATGGCCAGAGGTCAGCGGTGTGGATCAGGGCGAGACTGCAAGATCAGCTTAGCCAGTTGGGCTACTTCCTGCAGAGGCATGCCGGGAAGGTGCTCTTCGTGGCCGTTCTCGCGCTGGGGATCCTCTGCGTCGCCCTCAAGTCCGCGCAAGTCAACAGCAAGGTCGAGCAGCTGTGGGTGCAGGGTAAGTGACCGTCATGCTTTACCGTTCTTTTTTGTCAATCTTTCTAGATGCGATATTCTTTTATCTTTCTTTCTTTACTTTTTGACGACGATTACGACATAATCTACTAAAAGCTCCATAGTTTAAGAATTACGTTTTGCAAAGCTACCGCGAAAGTAAAAATTGCAAATGCAGGAAAGAGAAATTAATCAAAATTAAACGAAGAAATAAAATGCGTTTTTTATTCTTTCATTTGATTCTATTTTGGAATGAAAATCGCAATACTGATCTCTTCTCTGAATGATTAAAAATAAAAATTAAAAAATCCCGTTGTTATTGCGAATGATTAAACTAAATCAGTTGTAAAAATTCTCTAAAACGCATCGTATGTGACGGCAACTGGAAATAGATTGTGTGAGTAAATGATCGATTAATTATTCCCGAACGGCGTCGAGCTTTTTTTACGTACGACAGAAGCGCGACGACGTAAATTTTCACGCGGCGGCGCGTGGAAAACGAATAGAGCGTGCAAGAAATACGGATAAATTGTCCGCGAGGAGGAAAAAAAGGAGGATGCGCTCGCTGCGTGGGCAAAAAGAGGGAAACGATTCGAGCGGAATCTCCCCCACCACAGGTTACATTAGTTGCACACACGCTGGGTGGCCCCTCTATATTTACCCATGGCCTGAACGTTAATTCGAACACTCGTTGCTAACTTATATATGCCAACACGAACGGGAACAGTCCGCGAGGAAAAGTGCCGAACATTTTTATTCTCTTATTCTGTTTGCATAATAGCGGAATCGCTAGCTGCACCATTCAAGTACGGATTGTTTTGCTAATCGCACAAGTATGTTAGATTAAAATCTGCGCGAGCCTTTTGGCAACTTCTCCGTTGTATATTTCTCTATCTCTATACTGTATATTTTTGTGTTCGTTGAACACACTTCTTGTTTCTTTGCCAATTTTGACAAACGGACGATCAGTATAATGTGTAAATCGTATAAATGAAAGTAGCAATAATGTACTTAATTCTGGGTTTAATCTTATATTTCATTTTCCTGAAGATTCGTCAATTTCTTAAAAATTACTCTATCTTCATTTCTGTAGATAGAATAATTTTTCAGAAATTAACGAATCTTCAGGAAAATGAAATATAAGATTAAACCCAGAATTACATTATTGCTACCTTCAGTTATATGATTTACACGGATACTAATTGTCCGTTTGTCCGTACAAGTCCGAAGCTGCTTAAACGAAACCGAGAAAAAAAGAAAGGAGAGATATATCTACATACTATCTGTAGATAGGATAATTTGTTAGAGCATACTATCTGTAGATAGATAATTTTTTTTAAATTATGCGCTTTCAAAATTTTTTTTATCATTTTGGGGATATATTCTATAAATAAGATAAGAGTTAAAATCAAGAATGAAAATTTTAATGATTGTAACATCAGAAACAGCACTCTGCAGGATATTATACTCTAGTTAAGAGTGATATGTGTCCCTCGTACTTGAAACGAACATCTGTAACGAATTTTGCGTCGTGTAGAGTGACGGAAGACAAGTCGACGGGACGAACGGACATTCCGTTCATTGGGACTAGAGAGAAGTGCCTCGTCGATGCCACGCGGGTAACTGTATAGCGATTCTTTCGACGCGCTCGACTTAGCACGAAGAAACGGCAAGTCGTGTCCTGGTTTTCGATCGGACGGAAGATACCGCGGACCTCCGTCGTCGGAGACTAATCCGTTCGAGCGGACCGTCCGTGACACTTGACCCCGTGAAACTTCACACCGAGGACAAGTGTTTCTCTTCTCGCGTTTGTCTTCCCGGTAATAACGGTACGATGAATCGGCGTGAACGGACCGATTGAGGATGCGTACCGATATTCCACGAAAACCGAGCGTCAGATAGGAATTTTCATTAATAATTTCCGTGATAAATATTGATAATTTTCGCTGGCGTGCACAAATATCTTCTTTGGTTAGCCTTTTTTTTACGTTTAAAAGTTTAACGAGAGAATTTTTAGTCTTGCTGCCAGGGCAGTATCGTTATTCAAATGGCTTCACTCAGGATGTAACGGGTGTAATTAAAGGATACTTATTTCGAGTGGTAACCGCGAATACCAATGCCACCTGGTACGTCGAAATTTTTCCGACGGAATGTCACTTCACGGAAACGCGCCTCGCGTAAAACATTCGGAAACCATTCCTTTCACGACCGTACGGCGATCGGTATGCGCCCGATCGGTTCCCGTAACTACGAAAGTCGCAACCCGATCGCCGTCGGCAGTCACGGCGATAAACCCGCCGCTGTTAAGGATTTATAAGGATCGTTAAAGGAGGCGCGGAACGTTGGATTTGCGATCAGGCCCGAGGCTCACCTCGTCTTTCGGTGTTCTTCTTTTTGCGCCATCGTACGATTGTGCGGCTCAACGTTTATTGCCTTTGAGGAATTTATATTATTATTAATATTGTGTGACGCGTATTATTACGTGTTGTTACTTCTGTTACGCGATTTTCATGCGCGGAATTCTGCGCGTGCTCGTTCTGCAGTTTAATATAATGCAGTATTGTTTTAATCTACATAACTCGCTGGTTATTTAAAATAAATTAAATTAAAATAAATCTTCCGATATAAAAATTAGAATACGGTTTCCTTTAACATAGCGAGATAAACAACTGTACATTTGATAAAATCGCGTCGATAAATAACAGTAAAAAAGCACTTAAGTTTATCCCTTGAATTTTTTCGAGAAGAAGTAAGAAAGTAGGTTCTGAATCATACCTCGAAGGGCCAATCGTCGTCGTCCACCGGACGCGCGCTCATGCTTGATCGGCCCTTCTAAAAAGACTGCGCCCGCATATTCCGACCGAATACGACGCGCGGCGCAAGTCACCTCACGGATATCCGGTACCGATACAGGCGCACGTATGCACGCACATCTTTACGCACGTCCCGTAGTGTCGGCTTGCCTCTGCTGGAGGTGTTATATCCTTTTACCGCCCTTCGACCTTCCACACCGTACGCCATATCGCATAACTCTTCTTCCACTTTTCCGCCAGTATCAGTAAATAATCCAAACGACTGCCAAGCACTGCGTTGCGATGTATTTGCAGCGTTATTAAGATAAAAATATGTAATATAATTATTAAAATCCAACTAAATTTTGAAACTTGAATCGTAACAATTTGAAATTTTTTATACTATAAAAAAATAAATTTGAATAGTACAAAAAATAAATTTGACCTTTAGACACAAATTATACCGATAAAATTGGTATGATTTAAAATTATTTAAAAAATTTTTTATAACAATAATTGACATAGAGTAGTTGTGAAAATAATATTACACTTGTAACATCTGAAGTTTGTTATACTCTGTTTAGTAACATACACAAGTTGACTGTTGAGTGCTGGACAGAAACGTCAGTCTCGTCTTGCATTAATTTTTGATAAAATTCAGATATGATATTACAGCAGAAATTGATATATTGCGAGTTTTACGATAATATTATCCAAATTTTGTAACTGAAGTACTGGTATCATTCGATATCATTATCAATGCTCTAAATAGCGCAGCGTATCGGCATTGCAATTCGACATTGAACACAATTTTTAGAGATAGGAAACTTTTCCTATCACTTTTTCCTATCAAGAGAATGATGAAATATAAAAAAAAAGGAAAATAAGAAAGATAATAAAGAACTTGTAGCCGTACTGAGCTAGAAAAAAATTTGGCACTGTTATCTGACGCCCTTGGAAACTGAGCAATAATCGGTGCATGCAACTGCGTCTCGTACAAGCGCGGAGTATCGGCTTTCAATCACCTGCACCCGTACCTACAACCGTCGGCGCTTTCTTTCGTTCTGAATTCGTTGCGCTATTTTTGATGCGAGAAAAGTGGCACGGTGTGCGTTACCAAGCGAAAATCGGCTCTTGAAATCGTATCGGTGAAAACTGTATTAAAGGAGGGAAACCGATAAAAGGAAAAAGATTTTGCAATGTAATGTTACGATAGCATCAACAAAGCCACAATGAGAAATCGGCGCATCGCTTTTTCTACGAAATATGTTTTTAATTGTGTTGAACCATGTTATAACCGATAATAAATAAAATATTGAAAACATAAACGTTGCGCTACGCGAAATACGTTATATATCGAGATACAGAAATTCTCGTTCACGATCGTTAAGATAAATACTGAATCATTGTCTGTCTTTACCCGAGGAAGAGCATTTTTTCACTGAATTGTAGAATTCATGCATTTCGCATACGGACGTGATTGCCGGAAGGTTGAACCGAAACGTGAATGGCACGCGCGCCAATATCCGTCCTCTTCTTTTTCTCCATTCGAACGACTGTGTGTGTGGCGGAGAGCGTTTAGCATTCATAGGGGGGGACGAGAGAACAGTGCGGTGGAAAAAGACGAGAATAGCTTATTTTACGTCTACCTCGGGTAAGAGAGCAACAATGTGTACTGGATGCTTCAAGAAAGATCTGCTTTTCCGAATTGTCACAATTCGCATAACAAATTTCTCATTAGACATTCCCGAAGTAAAGCATTCATTACCTAAATTTCAAATTTAAACCAATTAATTGAGAAGAAGAAAACGAAAAGACTCAAGTTCTTGAAGAAATTGAGAGATAATTTTAAAAACACTCAAATTAATTAATTAGAAGCTTTCATTAGTGTTTATTCGTATTTTCAGCTATTTGAGTATATTGACTTATTTCAAAGATCTAGTCTAGATTTAATAAATTATACGTTAATTTCCTTTCAGCATAAACATCTTATCTGCAAACTCGTTCTTCACGTACAGATTTTCTTCAGGTTCTCTTAACGTCGATGACTGTAGCCTATAAATTACAACTTCTTAACGCTCGTAACGTGCCCATTAGGTCGTAATTTGCATTTACTGCTACTAACTACAGGATGCAAAGTCGAAATGAGCGCTAGGATAACACTCAGCCGGTCCCGTCCGAACGGTTTAAATATACGACTCAATTTAGAATTAAAATCGTTAAAGATTTATATTAAAATTCTTTACCAGCGAGATTCATCGTCACATTCAGTAGAATCATTCGCATATCGATGTGTTGAAGAATATAGTATCCCACATCTGTTATATTGAGAGTTTCATCTGAAATCTCGTTTTAGAAAGAAGAAGATTAGAAATAAAATTCCTCGACGGTGCTGAGCCGGGAAAATGAAGCTATCGCTCCCTGACATGCGAGCCTGTTTTTCTGACGGAATCATCACAAGTACAACGTGCCACGTGCGAAGGATTTTAGCGAAGGATCGAGAGATATCCAGCCGCGGTTAAAAGGCTGGGTCCCTCTTCTAACTATCGCGCGTTTCGATCGTCTCGTGCGCGGCGGTCCCCGCCGCGCGTGCATGCGTGCATACGTCAGAGACATAAAAACGCCTTTTGCATCGCGCGCCGCGTCACGATCGCCTGTCCACCTCGCGCGCGATAGCCGATATCGTCGCGCCCGCATAGCGGTCCGCGCGGGCGTTCGCACGCGTGCACAATGCACGGCGAGTAAACAGAAGATGAGATCCTCTGTTTATGCGGCCGTCCGTCCGTTCGTTCGTCCATCCGTCCGTCCGTCCGTCCGTCGGTGCAACAACAACAGATTCCTGGTGGGTCTTTGGACGACGATCTTGTAGCTCGCTCTTACCGGCCTCTCTCGCTCCATCCTTCTCCCGTCTCTCACATCGTGCCCTTTTTCTTCCTCTCGGCTTCTCCTCGCCGATCTTTCACTCCGTCTCTCTCTCGCTTTGTCTCTCGCCCGCCGTTCCTCTCTCAGTCTCTCGCTCACAGCGCGCGGCCGCCTCTCTCCTTCTCTCTCTCTCTCCCTTTCTCCTCGCTCTCGCCCACTGGAAGGCATGGAGGCCTAATGAAGATGTAAGCACTCGGGGCCGGCTCTCGTGCACGGTCGTGCTTTCGTCCTCCGTCCGTCCTTGTCGCACTAACGCGACAAGGCGGCTTCCTTGGCCCTGTACAGGCCGTTCCAAGTACGTCAGATTGATCGAGCTACTTTTGTAGTTCCTGATCGTTCCGAATTCCGAGTTTCGTGAATCAGCGGGGAAAGCGGCGAAATTTCTTCTAACTCGTTAAGTCTCGTCATTTTCTGCGTTACGATAAATGATAAATTGAGGTTTATGTATCCAGGTATATGACTTTGCGACGGCATACGCTTTCTTTATATCGTATTTGCTATATACCGCTAGATATCTAACTTTATTCTCGGTACAGAATTGCTTTAATGTATTTTACTGATTTCTTGTTAGATGAAGAGGATGAGGGAAGCGTTTATCTTATTATGAGAAAATTAATTGGAGCAATTTATTTCTTTCTGATTTGGTTGGATGTTTAACGATTCATAAAAATCACAAATTCTAACAATATTTTTGGAACTTTGATATTCAGACATTATTATAGCTCTATTAGTTTTTCAATGAAATTCAGACTTGTCATTGTTGTTGTTTCTGTTGGGATTGCGTATCCTAATATTTTTTCGATAAAATTCTTGAGGGGATTATCATCATCTTTTAACAAAATTCCAGAGGAGATTTTTGAACGAAGAAAAAAAACAATTCAATCTCATAGGAATTTAGAAAATTTCCATTCAAGAAATGAAAAAAAATTATTACGCCTTTGAATTTCTGAGAAGAAAAAGATTTGCCTTTCGAAAATCGGCAAGTATGGAAAATTCAAATCAATTCTGATCAAAATGAAAAAAAAAATTACATCATAATTTTCGCATGATAAAAATATACAGTAGGCATTGTTATTTGCGGATTTTTATTTTTCACATTTAACTTTTTAAACTATTTTTCAAACATTGGAAATTCTGAAGTTTCATAAAGACGACAGTAACTCCATTACATCGAAATTCTAAAAATGAGATGATACCTTCACAGATCATCACCATCATGGTATTATTGTATCACCGACAGCGGACCACCCCGTAACAAGATAATAGCGTCCTGTTATTAGAGAGCCGCGATCTCTCTCGAGTCGCTACCGCACTATGAAACTAATAATGTTACCCTCTACCGCGCGCAGCAGACTTTCATCGGTAGCGTAAACTTTCATCATTTGCCAATCGTTGTAGCTTTTGAACGTTACAATACTCTCGTTTCTATTCATTTCTAAGAAGACATCGATTCATCTCGGTTGACCTACCTCTACCTATATTGAGCCCATTGATCAAAAGTTAATATAAATCAAGTAATACTCCCGAGAACATGTTAAATTGATTTCCCGCTGAAAGATTCGTCGAATCCTCTATAAAGCGCTCGCGGATGAATAGCCGGTACTGTGCGTGCTCTCCTTCTCGTGCGATTGATGCGCACTGGACGGATAGTAGAGAGGAACCGCGAGATGGAGAAAGGAAGCAGCGTGTGGCGTGGTGCGCGCCCGGGAGAGGGTGGACCAGCAGCTACTCGATATAGGAACTCTCTTGTGGCCCCTTTTACTGACTATTCCTGACGGAGTGTGTCGAGAGAGAGAGAAAGAGAGAAAGAGCGAGCAACTGCGGCGGAAGGGATCGGGCTTGGCAAGGGGGCGAGCCACGGGGCCCCACGACGACGACGAGGCTGCTCTCGCTCGACTCGGCTCGGCTCGACTCTACTCTCCGGAGAGAAGATCCGAGACTCGGCTCAGCTCAGGCACGCAGGCCCACCGCTGGTTGGCTGGCTGGCTGGCTGGGTTGGCTTGGCGCACAGAGAGCCCACCGGGCCACCCACCGCGACCATTCACCGGAACCGAGCCCCATCCAATCCCAGTGGCTCTCATTCACCTGTGCGCGGACTCGCGACCTCGACAGGGAGCGCGAGAGGGGGAGGGGGAAGGGGAATGTAGGGAGAAAACGAGAGACAGGGCATCTATCTGCGATTCGTTTTTTTTTTTTTTTGTAAGATGAAATAATTGACGGAGGTTGTTTTAAGAGTTGCGTTCTCCAACTTACGTGCTCCACGTACATATAGTATATTTTTTTCTTAATGCGAATTTTAATTTGCTTGGAGTTGAGATTTGAAAATCGATTCGACGCCTCGGTCTCTTTTGCCGACCGTTTCTATTCGGGACCGGGGGGGACGGTGGGGAAAAGCAGGATTTCGTTGTAGGAAACGAGAAATTGAACGCCGCCGCGAAGAACCGCCCATCAATCTCACGGAAAGCGGGCGGGCACGCTCTTCTCGCACGCAGGAATTTCTAAGCATTTCCTCGAAGATCGGCGCAGCTAGTCGGGGCGTGTCGCAGGAACAAGGACCCCTAACGAGGCCCCGGCCACGTGGTTCTTACGTTTTCACATGCCATAAAGCTGTCCGCACTTGCGCGCCGGCCGGAGATGAATAGATCCAACTCTGATGAGGACCGCCGCGATCGATCTAGAATAAATAATTTGAATAATAACAGCACGAAGGGTATTTTTGACGTGGAGCAACACGCTTACGTCATCTAAGGAGACTATTCGTTCTCCATTAGAAGCTTTTGTCGCGGAGTAGATCCTAAATCTAATCCTGCAAGCCAAGTGAATTTACATTTCGTCACAGCTCAGTCTGTTATTATAATTTTAGTGACACACGAATTGGATTATATAAAAGAATAGTAAATAAATTGAAATCACATGAGTGTTTGTTAACATCAATCAATATGAATACCTATATTTGTCAATGCCAATATTATCTCATCAGCAACAGAAAACTTTCGTTTTTGTTTATTATATTAATACATTTTCGGTATTAAAGTGAATCAAATGCGAAATTGTATGACAATTTTCTATGGAAACCTCTAAACGCTGCAAATCACTGAAGCAGATATAATTGCTGTCGATGCAAACTCTGATGATATTTAAACTGATTAGCTTTTAAGCGGAAGCGGCTGGGACGAGATGAGAACGGAAAACTTTCCGTAATATAAACGGAGGGAACCAACGTGCACCTGCTTCCCTCTCTCCGGGAGAGGACAGAGGGCGGAACTCGAGCACGGCTCTCTCGTTTTCCACTTCCTGGAGAACTCGTCGAATCTCGGAATGAGCACAAACATCAATTCACTTATCGGATATGTCAATCGCTTCCCAGCGCTCGAATAGTGCAATCGTTATATTCCCGGCTTAATAGAGCTCTTTCCTTTTCACAATTGGAACACGCGATCGTGATATCGCATTAACGTCCACGGCTGACCCCACGGTATGACCCTGGAGAACTCCCCGAAGAGAGAAAGAAAGAGAGAGAGAGAGAGAAAGAGAGGGACAAGGGGACCCCCGGGATTTCCCGTCACGAGAGAAAGAGAGCTCGGCCGTCATCGTGGAACGGATGTAACGTTCCCCCCGCGCGAACCCACCCCCTCCCCTCCCCGTTCACCGGGATGCTCGCGGGAAGTTCGCGGAAACAATAGAGGAGAGGAATGGTGAATGAGGCGCGCCGAAGGAGCTGAAAGACGCGACGCGGCCATTCAAGGGTGCCCTGGAGCGAGCGGGACCGATGCGCGGAGAGATGTGAGCGCGCGACCGCAATCACGGTAGCCGGAAGGGTGCAGATAGACGGGTTGGGGGGAGGGAGAGAGGG
>VBVR01005172.1:0-11939 GCA_011638315.1 Tetramorium parvispinum | reverse complement strand
CTCCCTGTATTTTATAAAAAATCCAATTTGGGGGTGTTAACTTCACATGCTGTCAATTTTTTAATTTGGCTGTAACTTTTTTGTAAAAAGTGGACAAATAAAAATTTTTGGTGGACAAACTTGGACAAATCGTGGGCAAACGTATGCCACTAAGAAATTAAAGAAATTTGGTTGTGGGGGTGCTGGTTCCAAAAAAAATTTTTTTTTAAATAATTTTGTTTAGAGAGGTGGACAAAAGAAATTTTTGGTTGGACAAACGTGGACAAATGATGGACAAACGAATTCTACTTCATTTTTTTTAAATTTGCATTTGGGGGTGCCAGCTACACAGACCTTGTTACGCACCGGTCGTGCCGCGTGTTGTAAACAACTCCTCGGGTACCTAGTAACGATGACGCTGGACGGTCGTATCTCGCCACGCGCTTATATTCGGCGGTGGTTCGGGCTAATTTTTTACTATTTTTAATCATTAATATCTCGTTAACTATTGTGAAAATTGCAAAGTTGTAGAGGACTTTTTGACTCAGTTTCGTCCGCTCTACATGCTGACGAAAATTTCGGCCACAATTTTGGGATACCCTGTATTCGTGGCACTTACTAACTTACTAAATTGTATATTTTTAGCATAAAAGTACAATGGTGTATCTCCCGATTGTTCTTTCGTTGAAAAGGCGCGCGTACATATATTCTTATCAACTGCTAAGACTAAAATCAGTGTTACCACTACTAGGTGTAGAGCGCAGCAGAGTGCACCGACAGAGCTGCCAATCCCCACAGTACCTTCCCCTTAAAAGAAGTTGTTCTCTTATAAAAGTATTACTGAATGAAGATATAAAATAATAGATAACTAATAATTAGATTTACAAAACGCGAAATATAGGAAAACATATTGATAACCTTAAGTAAATGTACTGATTTTACAGGAGAAAAAGAATAAATAAAGTGAAGTAAAATGTTCTCTGCTTTTGGTTTCAGTGATTACACACTGAATTTCACCTGTTTCTTCTCTTTTGGGCCAAGGTCTTTCCGTATCTGATCGTGCTGAAGTTTCATGCTGCGTGTAGACTCCTCCTGAGAGTCTGTGTTGACCCGTTGTTTGCTCTGTCTGGACCTGGGAATCATTCTGTTTTTCTGCCTGTGTTTCTTCTGCTCCGGAAACTTCAGAGGACGGGTAGTGAGCTGGCTTGAGCCGTTCCACTGCTATATTAGTAAAGAGTCCGTTGAACTCTACAGTGAAATATCGATTGTTCTCCCTCTTGATTACTCGGTAAGAACTTGCATATTACATCGTATTATCCAGAGTCTCCTTTCGTGTTTTTTGTCGTATGAAAACATGGGAACAGGTATATAGTTCTTTGAAGAAAATGTTCTCCTTTTACCGTGGTGAGCTGGCGGAACATGTTTGAACGCTCGCATGTGAATTCGGAAGTCCTGTGAGAAAGTTGGGATGTGTAAAGAATTCTCCTGGAATTCTTAAGGCGGTGCCATATAGATATTCCGTCGGTGAAGCCTTTAAGTCATCCTTGTAACATGTCCTCAGGCCGAGGAGTATAATAGATAGTATGTCGATCTATCTTCGAGTCTTGTGGCACTTGATTGCGGTCTTCAAGATCCAGTACCATCGTTCGATGACCTCATTTGAAGTAGAGTCCTAGATATCAGAGAGGCGCCAAATCTACCCCAGTGGTGCAAGATTTCGATCGCTAGCACTCACGGTGCTCTTGGAGTGCGGGAACGCACAAATACCAGCGCGCGCCGTGTCCGTGTGCGCTACGCGCTCCGCTCTGCTTCGGGTTTTAAAGACGAGCAGACATATTACGTGCCGTTTCCTTTTCACCAAGGCAGCCACGAGGCGACGCGCGACGCGTTCCGCGTTTCTGTTACGTTGCTTTCGTAATGGCCTCGTCAGTCGCTAAATGTATCTCAAATATATTAAAATAAGAGAATAAATATAATTTAAAACCTTGTGTCCACGATGCTAGAATTAGGCCCGAGATCTCGGTTCGAGAAATTTGTAGCCAATCGACTTGCAGCTTTTACGGAAAAGTGACAATTTTTTTGGCTACACGTTTGTCGAACTGAAATCTCGGACCGAATTGTAGCATCGTGGACACAAGATTTAACAAATAATATACATAAATATGTATTTATATTCTTAAATATGTTACAAGATTTATTTTGGTCGTAGCCAACTTTTTTTTACATGAGGAAATGCATTCTGCATACCCTCGCCCCCGGGGGGAGGCGGGGATTATGTGAGACTCCCGGGCTTACGGAGGCGACTTGGCTTTTGTCAAGCCCCTGCGTGTGCAATGCCCGGACTACTCACTAAAACCCATGGTGGCCCTCCTCCTGCGCCATAGGGGGACCCCGGGAACTCGTTAGAACACCACCGAGATCCCTCGCGCAGAATGACCTACCTCTGGTGGAGGTGGGTCCCTTTTCTGAGAAGAGAGGAAGGTTATCTCCCCCTCCCTCACATCTGCTGTTGCAACGACGGGGTGGTGCCACCACACCCGCGTCGCCCCTCCCGGGCTGCGTTTATGTGAGGAAGAAGTGCCCCCGACTTCTCCCCCCGCAGACCCGAGGTATCGGGGAAGGAGGAGTTACTGTTGTTGACGGGCATACTCCCGCCTCTTCCTTCCCCGGCGTCTTTGGCGGGCGGGCTCCGCGTCGGGATCGTCCTAGCGGGCCCGCTTCGCGGCCTCCTTCTGCAGCATGACTTGCTCGCAAAGGAGGCCATTGCTTCCCAGGACCTGTCGCTTTCCGCCATCTTATTTACGACGGTGGGCAGCGACAGGTCCTCTCCTATCTTCTCTATTAGGACATGGCGCAGCCCGTCCCACGCAGGACACTCCTTTAACGTGTGCTACGCCTTGTCCACCTCTTCGTCGCAGTGGTGATAACTCGTCGTTGACTCGCGATTGGCCCTGTAGTGCAGATAGTCTCCGAAGCAGCCATGTCCGGAGACCACCTGCACCGGAAGGTGAGCTCTCCCTGTCCACCCACTGCTTAAGCACCGGACGGACGGCCCCGACAGCTCTGAGGCCAGTCCTAGCGTGGGTCAGCCTCTCCTCCCATTCCTGCATTAGGAGCTGCCGGGCCTGGCGCCTGCGCATCTCGACTGCTCTTAGCGGGGGTTCCCCGCCGCCCTCCCGAATCCCAGCGCGCCAGAGATATACTGACGCGTGGGACCGGGCCACCAACTCCCAAGACGGCAAGGCCGCCAAGACGCACGCCGCCTCAAAGGCGATGGTGCGGTATCCCCGTATCACTCTAATGGACAACAGGCGCTGGGCACTGTGCAGGAGATCTACTAGGTCTGTCTCAAAAGAAACAGGACTTTATAAAAATAGTGGTTTCTAGTGGCGCCACCTATTGGTGGGCACATGCCTTGGAAAGGTACATTCTTCATTGACATTCTCTCAAATTTTCATGACATTTGGTTCATTAGAAGCCGAGATTTCGCGCTCAAAGTGACAGCATCTTTTTAGCATCGGTCGAAAAATGAGTCTTGAACAAATATTAAGTTCTGTTTTAAACTCGGTAAAACTTTTACCGAAACGTTTCAACTAATGAAACAAGTTTATGGTGACAATTGTTTATCCCGTAGCAATGTTCACGAGTGATTTAACGTTTTTAAGAGGGTCGTCACACAAGTCTTCACGACCCTCTTAAAAACGTTAAACCACTCGTGAACATTGCTACGGGATAAACAATTGTCATAAACTTGTTTTATTAATTGAAACGTTTCGGAAAAAGTTTTACCGAGTTTTAAACTTAATGTTTGTTCTTTGTTAAAGACTCATTTTCGACCGATGCTAAAAAGGTACTGTCACTTTAAACGCGAAATCTCGGCTTCTAATGAACCAAATGTCATAAAAATTTGAGAAAATGTCAATGAAGGATGTACCTTTCCAAGGCATGTGCCCACCAATAGATGGTGCCACCAGAAACCACTATTTTTATAAAGTCCTATTTCTTTTGAGACCGACTTAGTATATTTTTCCTGCTGTCCATCAGAGCGGCGCTCCAGACGGGAGCGCCGTAGAGAGCGACGGACCGCATCACTGCCAAATAGAGGCGGCGGCACCGGTCACCAGGCCTTCCGAGGTTCGGAAGGAGTTGGCCAAAATTGCCGATCTCCCTCCTCAGCCTCGGAACCAGACGGTCGAAATGCACGTTAAAGCGCCAGTGGCTGTCGAGGTGAATCCCCAAGTATTTCATCAGGGACTTCACCTCGACGAGAGTCTTACCAATCCAGAGCTGGATCCGAGGTGGCCTCCTCCGCTGTTCACAAAACCAAATAACTTCGGTTTTGTTGAGGGCCACCTTCAAATCCAGCCGGCCAATCCTGCCAACGACGAGATTTGCTCCGACCCGGGCCAGTGTGCTGGCTTTCTGCCAGTTTGCCCCGCGGGCCACTATCAGCGTGTCGTCGGCGTAACACACCAACGACAGGTCCACGGGGAGGGCGCCCCTGAGCACCCAGTCATATGCGACGTTCCACAGCAGGGGAGCGAGTACGAACCCCTGCGAAACACCGCACGACATCTCCCTCCGCATCGAGATACCGCCCCGCCCCCTGTACTTAATGGACCTATCCCCGAAGTAGTCCCCGACGACCGCCTTCAGATAAGCGGGCACCTCATGATAATCGAGGGCCCGCCTAATACTGTCTCACGGCAGGGTGTTGAAGGCATTGGTTATGTCAATGCTGACAGCCATGGCCATCCCACCGCGGGACACCGACTCGTCCGACAGGGCCCTTAGACGGAGGATAGCGTCCACCGTCGAGCGATCCCGCCGAAACCCGATTACGGCGGATAAGTCGAGACCCACCCTGGACAGGTGCTCGACGAGGCGATCGGCAAGGATTCGCTCAAAGAGCTTTCCCACCTCGTCGAGCAGGCAAATGGGGCGGTATGCGGTGGGAGAATCCGCAGGGCGCCCTTCCTTCCAAAGAAGAACTAAACTGGCAGCCTTCCACGCTGTAAGGAATCTGCCTGCCGCCAGGCAGTTGCTGAACAACTGTCTATAGCGCTCTCCCAGGGCGCTCAAAGCAAAGACCCAGGCTCTACCCGGGATGCCATCCGGCCCCGGGGCGGTATTCTTCATCCGGAGCCTTTTGACAGCCCGGTAGAGCTCCTCCTCGGTAACCTCCAGATCCTCGGTCCAGGCGACATCGGCCGCCGCACGCGGTGCGACCGCATCGACGACCGTCCCGGGGAATAGCGTCGACACGACGTTATCGAGGACCCGAGGCTAGAGAATCCGTGATCGGAGGGACCCGTGCGCGCAATTTTTTGCGCACAATACAATTCGGGCGCCCCCACGGATCAGATTGGAGAGTCCCCAGGAGCTCGTCCCAAGCTTGGGTCTTCGCCTTCTTGATGGCGAGCTGTAGAGACCTCTTGTAAGTCTCGCACAGCTCATGCTCTGCCGCGGAGTCCTGTCCCGTCCTACGACGACGGTACCGGGTATACCGGCGGCAGGCGACTACGCAGCTGGACCGCAATTCGGCTATCGCGTCCGACCACCAGTACACCGCCCGACGGGGAAGGAGGGACCGGATTCGGGGCATAGCGACGTCGCAGATTTGTGTCATCGCCTCCCGGAACCAAACCACCTCGCCCTCAATGCCGTCCGACCTGGCCTCTAACCCGGGCCAGGCCTTGACTATCGCGGCAGCCATCAAGGCGTCCTTATCGAGAGGCTTGAGCATCCACTGGAGAGGTGGCGAGGCCACACCCCGAGGGCAGTGCTGCAAGCCGTGTTCGCTCACCGAGGTGGAGACATCGATATGTACGTAGCGATGATCTGAGAGGGTCTCCACCTCGATGAGCACTTCTCACTTAGTGATCCTGCGCGCGACACCGGGGGAACCAAACGAAACGTCAACGATGGAACCCCCATTGTGTCGCACGCAGGTCCACTCCGACCCCCTGTTCAACACAGTGAGGTCGTGCAGCACTGTCCATTCGCCCAGCACGGAACCCTTCACGTCCGTGACGGACTACCCCCAAGCCGCGGATTTGGCATTAAGGTCGCCCATCACCAGAACTTGACGCGGCCAGGACCTGCGAACTTCAGTCCCGACCGCGTCGAGGAACGCCTCAAACTCGGCGAGGGTCCGGCTGGGCGGATAATATAGCCTCGTCACGCAAACATCCCCCATTCGACCCACACGTAACCCTCCCCCCTGGTTACCAGGGAGGGAGGGCCGTGATTCCTTCTCCCTGCAGACGTGCAGACGATCGCCACTGAGCCAAAAGTCTTCGTACCAGGATTCCTAGACGAAGTACGGCTCGGCGACGATCGCCAGCCCGATATCAAGTTCCGCCAGGGACTGCATGAGGAGATCCTGCGCCCTGGCGGAATGATTTATATTCGCCTAGAGGAGACGAAGCGGCGCAATGGACATTACGAAATGTCCATGATCATCGCTTCCCCAGGAGGACCCTCGCATGTGGCGGGCGTGTCCAGGGCAACGCCCGCCAGATTAGGGGAGAGGGGGATTCTCCCTTGCGTCCCTGTTTCCCCCGTCATCTCCTTCCTCTCTCTCCTTTTCTTTTTGGAAGGGGAGCACAAGCTCGACTCCCCAACCGGTGCCCATGAGGCCTGCCTAGATCGGCACACAACGGGCACTTAGGAGGCCTGTCGCACCCCGATGCCTCGTGCCCCTGCTCGCCGCAACGGTAGCATCTGCCACCCCGGTCGACCTGCATTGCTCCCGCACGTACCCTGTCTCGAGACAGCGGAAGCACTGCAGCACCCGGGGTGGCAGCACTTCAACCCTAGCGGACGACCACCCCACCAAAATGCGGGGAGTCCCGCTGACCTTCTTAGCTACTGAGGCAGGGCACCTGACCCAGATCGATCCCAGGCCAGCTGGGGATCGCCTAATCCGGCCAGCCCTAACCTTATCAGCCGTTCACCCTCCTGGTGCGGCTATTGCAGCCACCACATCCTGGGGGGTAACCGAATCGTCCAGGCTGCTGAAACGAAGTTCCGCGCACTTCGTCAGCCTGGACACCCGGACTCCCTTCCCCCACGACCCGGCGGATCTCTTCCGCCAGCCTGTCGGCCTTAGCCTGGCCCTCGGGACCCGGCACCTGAAGTATGAGGCCGCCTGTCGCCGCCCATTTAGGCTCCAGGGCCGGGATATCCAGCTCCGCCAAGGAAATATTTTTCCTGGCCTCGGCCAAAGCCTCCGCGACCGTCGTCATCGCTCGTTCAGGGGCGGAGACCATCACTGCCGCCTTTTTAAGCGGCCTGATACGCGGCGCCGGTTTACCCTCCGTTTTACTGGGAGGGGCTGCCGCTTTGGAGCGGGCCCACTGCCCGTCACCGTCTGCTCTCTTCCCGTTTTTAGAGGGGGGAGAGAGAGGAGCTTTGCCCCGTTGTCTCGACCCGGGGCCGGTCTGTGCCTTCCCTTGGGAAGGGCGATTGCCGACCTGGGGGTCGGCAGCCCCACCCGTCGTTTTGCCCTTTTATGGTTTCACAGTGACGGTCGCGTACAACATTGTCGCTAGAATCTCGCTCGTTGTTCGCCCTGTGGTCTTCGTCGCAGTGGCGGGCGTTGTGTTGCGCCGGCTGCTCGATGCTCCGCTCGGGGCTCTTTTCCGCGCGAGGGAAGGGCCTGCCGGACCACCCTTGCGTCCTCCTTTCCTCTCCGTCTGCAGGGGGGGCGGATACTCCGCCCGGGCGGGAGCCTCTCCTCCAGGGCAGCAAATCGGGCGTTTATCCTTTCGCCCACTTGACGAATTATGGTCGCCACTATATCCTCACTAGCGAACGAGGAGGAGACCGATGGCGAGCCGGCTTCAACCACAACCTCCTTTTTGAAGGAGGTTTGACCCTTCCGCGTCCCCAAGGGCTGCGAAAGGGGAGGCATGAGGTCGGCATCGCTGCGTCCCGCAGGGGTCGAGAAGACCGCAGCCGTCGCCCTCAGCTGCCTTAGCTCCTCCTTGAGGAGTTTGAGGTCCGATCTGAGGGTTTCGACTTCCTGCTTGAGATGCCTGTTTTGGCTCCCTAGCAGTCGGCTGTCCTCCGCGCGGTTCCTTAGAGCCATCGCCTCCGATGCCTCCCGGATGGAACTAATCGCCTCCTTCATCTCTTTGATGATACCTCCTTTGAGGTTCTTAGACCTCTTTATAGCAGACTGGATGGTCGCAAGTCCCACCTTAATCTTGCCCTCTAGTTCCTCTATGGGGCTCTGCTCGACGGATGGATCCATCGCCAGATCTGGAGCGGAGGTGGAGCGCTTCTTTAACGCCGCCCTTTTGCCGCGGGCTCTGACTGCACTAGCAGCCTTGGCCGCCTCGCGGACCAGCTCCTCTTCGGCTTCCCGCTGCTCGTTAGCGTACAGGAATTTCCTCGCCTCTTCTCGGGCTTTGCCCATTCCCGTGTACTTCCCCCAGTCTTTCATATTCTTGGGGGTACGGCCCCTTGGGTCACGGAGCCTGGGGAGGGCGGGGACCGGCCCGGTCCCGAGCTCGGATCTAGAGTTGGGACTGGACCCGGGTCCGCGTCCGACCCTGTCCTCCTCTTCTTTACCGTGGAGGTCTGGGGCTCTGAGTCCGACTCGTCATGAGTCGCCTCGTATCCGCCCTCATCATCATCGTTCTCCAACATGATGCTGCGACGTGCAGACCCTATCGAGGCCGGGGACATTGTCCTAGAACCGGCACTGCTACCCGCTTGCGGCCAGCGACGCTGCTACCCCACTTGAAGCTAGTCGGGCAGGGCCTGTCCTGCACTGTACCCAGCATCGTCTCGTCCGTGTCACCTACGGCATCGACATAAGTGTCGATAAATCGCTCTTCGCAGATGCTAGTTTCCTGGCTGAGCCTGCGGTGCACTCAGCCAGTAGCCCATTGTTCGATGACGACGGGAGGGAGCCTGGAACGATAGCCCCCTCTTGCCGGGACCTGGGTTTCCGAAGCCCCTGGTCCGGTACGGCTACGCTCGTATTGTGAGACATACCCATAATAGTATTTTAGTTGGTTTTATTTCGGGGCCTTCCCTTATGACCTTCCCTTAGGCCGGTTGGCTGCCACACCTACCGAGCTCGTCCCGCCCGCAATAACACCGACCACTGGACCCCGATCCGAGAAACATCTCGGCGGCTCTAACGGCCCCGACCGCTGAACCCAGATTTCAGAGTACTTCTGAGCGGCCTCAGCGGGCGTCCAATCCTTTCCTGCCCACAGCCGTACAGGGACAGAACCCTCCCCCTACATGAGGGAGGACCACCGCGCACTGCGGGCTGGGGCATCCAACCCAATCCGGCCATACAGGGACGGGGTCCCCTCCTAACTGGGAGAAGGGCCACCGCGCACTGCAGGCCGGAACCTCCGACCGCCGGAACCCGACCCGGGAATTCGTCCGAACGGCCTCGACGGGCGTCACCTTCCCTTGTTGCTTCCCCCGAGCTCCTATGCCAGGCCTCCGTCCTGAAAAGGGCCTCAACCCCAGACACAGGGGAGGAAAAGCTCCTCCTTCCCGTCTCCAAAAGGAGACTAGTCTCCAAATCGGAGACTGACTGGCTCTTAGCTATCTCCCAATCATGGGAGATAGAGCCCCTCCACCACGTCAAGGTGGCCAGTCATCGGAGGTGGTAGCTAACTTATATTAACATAAGTTAACTACGACCAAAATAAATCTTGTAACATATTTAAGAACATAAATACATATTTATGTAAATTATTTGCTAAATTATATTTATTCTCTTATTTTATACAGGAAAAATATTTTATACATGTATAATGACATACAGTATGTCAATATATACGTATGTCAATATATACTGCGCAACAAAATTATCGCAACAAAAATTTATACCGAAATTTCATTCAACTTCAAATAATCGTAACTTCGCGAATACTTATCGTATTTGAAAAAAATTTTTTTTTATTTTGAAGCTTGAGGTCTCTACTTTAAAGAGAATTTATCACATTTTGAACTTCTCCTTTTCCCTTTTCGCCATCTCTTCAAAGTAAGGACGTGTTTTGTCTCCAAAATTTTCCAAAAAAATTTTCATAGTTTGACGCCCTCCACGGGGTCTAATGAATTTTTTTCGCAAATTTTATAAGAATTATCGTAAAGTATGAACTTTTCCTTACAAATTAAAAAAATTGAAGTCTGTACGATTTTTTTAAATTTATCTTGAGAAGCGGTCGATCATTGTGAGGCATTGCGTAAATCCGTCGCAATTTATTTGCGGACCGATCAGGTCGAGGTGAATATGGTCGCAACGTGAGTCCGGGTCGGAAAAGGTATCTGGCTGTACATATACATGTCGACCAACTTTCGCACGCTGGCACTGCAAACAAGTTTTGGGCTATTTCTTAACATCCTTCCACATAGACGGCCATACGTAGCGTTGACTGATCAACTTCATGATTATCTTGCCCATGGAGCAGATTAATCTTGTGGAAAATGTCAAATACTTGTCGTCGGCAAATCACAAGAACAAATGGGCGGATATCATGTACCGAAACATCAGTATAATACCTGGTGGTCTGCACCGAAGGTAAGCTTTTGCGTTTTCAAAGAAGAGTAATTGTGAATTCTGTGTAATCCTGAATTAATGCTATTAGCTCTTCATCTGCAAATTGAGCCTCAGACAATTCTTCAAAATTGATAACGGAGGGGAGGCGTAAGGCGACTATTCTTGATAACGAGTCTGCGACGTTTTCTTCGCCTTGAACATAAGTTTTATTGGTGATAAACTGTCCGATCATATCCAATTGTCGGAGTTGTCTTAGAGAAGCCTTTGCAGATTTCTACGCGAACGCGTAAATTAGAGGCTTATGATCCGTCCTAATTTCTACCTCTGCATTCCCTCCATCCAGAGTTTGAAAAATTTAACTGCGTTATATACGGCTGTGAGTTCTCTGTCATATGTGTTGTAATTAGTCTGCGCTGGCGAAATTTCTTTGAGAAAAACCCAAGTGGCTCCCGACGAGTGTTGTCGGTGGATTACTCCAGCACAGCTCCCATTGCTGTTCCTGAGGTGTCCGAAGACAACCGTAACTTGACGCTTGGCGCCGGGTAAACCAGTAAAACTGCATTACTCAATTCTTGTTTGGTTTTTTCGAAGGCGTCGCTGGCCTCGTTGCTCCATCGGATGGGTCTATTATTCTTTTGGAATCTTTTAGGTACTCGTTCAGAGAGTCTTGAGTAATTGCTGCATTTCGTAAACAACGATGGTAAAAGTTTACCGCTCCCAAAAACCGACGCAGTTCTTGCATGTTCTCCAGTCTTCTGAATTCGAACAATGCCATAATCTTATGGGAGAGGTTCACTTCGACGTATGTATGAAGTTGGCACCTCATCTTCTTGCACCGCAAGTTTTTATGCAAGTTCCATTTGCACCCGCAATAGTTCTACAGTTCCCGATACGTCTTAGAAATAGTTTTGTTAATTTATATTAAAAAAATGAAATTTGAAAATATGAGGTGCCAAGTTCCCGTGACACCTCAAATTACGAAAAAATTGATTTTTAACAAGAAATTCTATAGTTCTCGAAAAGTTTTATTGTTCCTGATAAGTTTTAGCGATAGTTCTGCACTTTTAATATTTTTAAATAAATTTTTAATCTGAACGCTGGCACTTCAAATTGTGAAAAAATTAATTTTTAACACGAAATTCTATAGATTTCGAAGAGTTCTATAGTTCCTGACAAGTTTTAGCGATAAATCTGCACTTTTAATATTTTTAAATAAATTTTTAATCCGAACGCTGGCACCTCAAGTACCGAAAAAATTGATTTTTAACACGAAATTTAACAGTTCTCGAAGAGTCTTATAGTTCCTGATAAGATTTAGCGATACTCCTGCACTTTAAATATTATTAAATATATTTTTAATCCCACCGCTGGCATATCACGATAAGAGTAAAGTACCACGTTATAACATACTCTAACCGACATT
>VBVR01005171.1:0-12735 GCA_011638315.1 Tetramorium parvispinum | reverse complement strand
ATTCATTTCGTACTTCTAATTTCGACGAAATTAAACTTCGTTAACGCGGGTTGAATTTCCTCTGCATGCAAGTTAGTTGTTTCGAGTAGCGTTAAGAGTGAGTAATGCAAACGTTAGCAGCGGCGCGAAACGGGACACATATTCGCTTAAGATACACGGTTGAAAGACCGCGTTATAAATGTCCCTATAAATGCCTTCCACCATGTGTGCAGATGCTTTCCGCTAGAGCACCCGGCATTAACTAACGCATCCTTTCAATCGGAAACGACGGATTAAGCGTCTTGGTTTCGTTGTGTTTCAGGTACCGTGAGGACGAGAGGATGCGATCGTTGAGCGTGGAGGCGCTCATCTCGACGATCTGGCTGGACGAATGGGGCGACACGGCCGACAGTTATACCGGAATCCTTATAAATTGCCAATTGCCGTTGGACGGCTCGATACGCTATACGTCTCGGGTTCACGTGGGTCCGAGTCCCTGCTACGAGAATGCTAGTCATAGTTTAGTGACCCGCTCGGAATTCGGCGACGAGACTTTCGCCGACCGGGGGAGGCGCCAGTTCACGCTGTGCATCAAAGGATTGGATTTCGACGAGGATATATCGCACAAATTAATAGCCTTCGTCGAGCTGCATCGTATTCTGGGCGCCAAGCTGTTCTACTTCTACGTGTTTAACGTGCACGAGAATGTACTCAAGGTGTTACGCTTGTACGAGCGATCGAACGTGGTGCGATGGTTCACGCTTGACCTGCCGGGCGACTTGCCGAACGAGAAGACGGCCCGACGGCGATTCTTCAGTGAGGACATTTGGACGAAGAGGCGAATGGAGCTGATCCCATACAATCACTGCTTCTACGAGAACATTCACCGATCGGAGTTCGTGGTGCCGATCGACATCGACGAGGCGATCGTGCCAACGCGTCGGAAGACTTGGCACGAGTTACTGCTGGACGAACGCGCCAAACTCGGCCGAAGCTTCAAAGATTTCGCCTCGTATTCGGTGCGGAATGCCTACTTCTTTCCCGAGCTGCAAAATAAGAGTCAGCCCGATCGGTTTACCGGATTCGACGGGGAGTTCCATCGTTCGGCTGAGTATACAGACTATTTAGATACCATAAGAACGGCTAGTATTTCGCCCGAGGGTGATTCGGTGAAAAGTTTCGTCTCCACGAGACGCGCGTTAACGGTGCACAATCACTATGCCCTGACCACGCTGAACCCGTCTACCAGACGTGCTCATCATCTGGACTCAAACGACGTGCTTAAACACCATCATCGGGCTTGCGACAGCCAACATCTCGATTGCGATCTGCTGATGGAGGACGTTAGGATCGACGAATCCGCTTTACGCTACGCGGACGAGCTCAAGACGAGGATGAAGATCGCTTTGACCGATCTTGACGCCCTGCTGTAGAATATAGTAATGTTGTAAATAATAAAAATTCTTTTTCGAAATCTTCGTTTTTTATTATCTATTAATCCTCGCCTGTAAGATTTGTCAAATCACTCTAACGTATCTACGACTTTAAATAGTTAAAGGATTAAAATTATATTTAATATTTAATTTGTGTTAATACAAAAGAACGATAAAAATTAATTAAAAGTAAACATACGTAATGTGCATGAATGCTTCTTTTTCTTTGAACTGACTAATGAAATTTATTTACATTTTATATTTATTAGGGAATACTTTACGTTTGAGAGATATAATTTGATATAACATATGAAACAGAAAGTCTCGCGATTTATCCCATTAAAGTCCAATGTACAGAAATAATCTAAACGCTCCCCTGCCGTGAAATGAAACAGGTCACTTGAAAAATGATAACGCACAGAATCAGTGATCTAGAGCAAGAATAACAGAGACATTTCTCGAGCGTTGTACTTAAAATTATTACGGTCGAGTAATCGGAAACAAGCAAAAAGGCGCAAGCTTGATGCATTTCAGACTTGAAAAGTAAAAAATCATATTGCAACCGGGAGCGATAATTGGAAAACGTAAAATGATGAAAGAAGCAAGCGTCACGCTTTTCAGTCTCGATGCTAGAAATTGCAGCTGGGGCACAATAATTGGAAAGTATTTAAAATGACAAAGGCATGTTTGATGAGCCTTCAAGATTGATGCTTGAGTTTGTAATGGTCGGGCGCAATAATTGGAAAGCATCAGAATCTAAAACGACAACGGCAAAGCCTGATGGCTTTTAAGGCATAAGACCCGGAGCGTTTCGAAATATTCAAACGCCTTTAACAACTAGGACTGCTTTTCGCGTCGCTGTGCCCTCAACCGTCTGACACGTTTATCAAATGAGACGAAACGAACGCGCTATTTACGCGGGGGAAAGCATAGGAAAGGTAAGAGTCTCTTGAGTTAACGAGTACGTACGAGGAGCGAACGACTTTATAAAGCACCGCATCCATCATGCTCGGTACGTGTGAACGACAGTTTCAATCTCGCTAAAGTGGCGGTTTGGTGGTCATCCATTAGCGTTCAAGATCTCGTTCTGCGCGCGGGTCAAATGCCCCTCGCGCCTCAAACGGCCTCAAGGGAATTTCTGTCGTTATCATTATCCGATTAGATATTGGATCGTATCGCCGATGCAGAACAGCGCGACCACCGTTAGACATATTTCTCACGGATAAAATCACAGAAGACGGAGACGACTCCTGCGCGCGAACATTTGCCGAGACGGATAATAAATTTCCCGTGCGGCGACGGAAGCAAACAAAAGTACGATCGCTCGAGATGCTACCGCGATTCTCTCGAATAAGTTTTACGATTCGTATCGAACGCGTCGCGAGTGCGCGATCGAGGTCGTAACTAGATTTAATAGATCATAAGGAAGCCATCGTATCCGCATTCTCAGAAACTTGTTACAAGACATGAAGGTAAAAGCGGAATGCCATTTCTATCTGAAGGAGAGAAAGAGACAAGTCAGTTCAGCGGAACGCTGGAATTATTCCCAGGTATTTACGGTGTGCCGAGCATTCTTCGCGACGTCGCTTCGCCAATTCTTCAAATGTCACTGCGACTTCAAAATGCAATAACCGAACTCACAAACTTCTCCAGAGAGACATGACGGTCGTAAGGCGGAGAAAAGTTTTCCATGCTCTTCGAGTATATATCGATCAGCCGGGGTTACTGAGCATTTAGGGCGACAGGTTGCGAGCAACCGAGAAATAACACACGCATCAAGATCGTTCCAGTTACATATAATAATGTCTCGTACAAGCGAGACAGATCGACCTGATAACATATCACTAAAACGGGGGAGAAACCCGCCAACCACCAGTCGCAAACTTGTTATTACGCCGTGGAGATCCTGTTCGCGATTTTTCGCCTAGTCCTGATTAGCCTCGTCACGGCCAAGCGCCGGTCGTCTCAATTTGAATAAATCTGTCTAATCTTCTATATATTCACTCTTTCGTCGACCGCATTCACAATTTTTACATATCCATTTTGTTAACCTAATAAAAATTCGAGGCACCTCTATTTTAGCTTCTAAAATTTTAGCATTTTAAATTCATAAAGATTTTATATGGTTTTTACAGAAAGACAGAACTTTAAACCGTAGTGTGCAAGATAAAAAAAAGATAAAAAAAGCGCTTTAATAAATATATTTGGCCACATAGCTCTACGTGTTTTGAAATATATTCAATCCAATTGTGTAAGTAGCTACTCTATATTCATGGCTAGATCCAATTGCATCATACAGATTTTACGATCGGTAAAACATGTTGCGAAAGCGGAACATGTTGGATATAAATGAGTTAACACTCCCGCGGCGTGCACAATTTCGGGAATTAAAATTTTAGCTGAGGAGCATCCAATCCATCATAAATCTCATTATATCCTTCAGCCCATGCACGTTAGCGCACGTATCTCTTTACTGATTTATATCCGCGGCGTTTGAGTTACAACGTTTTTTTCCAAGCTGACAAAGTAATCTCGCTAAGTCACGCCTGAGGGGTTCTATTGAGCGTCTCACGCGAGGCGCGTTAATTCGTCCGCAGAATATTTTCGCGCGATACGACGACGAGGAGCCCGTGCTCCACTTAACAAAGTATCCACGAGAGGACGTTCGTCTGACAACACGTGATAAAATTCGCACACGGTGTCACATTCGCCGCACGCTGGAGCTCCCGACCGATCCCGAATTAATGCGACGATAAATCACGCGAACTTTAAGAGAGGCTGCGCACACTTAAAGGAGCTGCATGCGCTCGCCGCCTAAATTTATCGGCGCACTACCGTGCATCCGTATCTATCTTTTTCGTATCGCATCAACGACGAGGATGACGATGTCAGGACGATGTCATGATGACGACGAAAGCTTTACCCTTCCTCCCCGCGAACCCCCGCATGAAATTCGCATATATCATCGGTAATAATGTCTACGCCAGTAGCGTGCACCTGCTCTCTCGGTCGCGACACCCTTACTCGAACGAGACGCCAACTTGAGCAGTTATTTCCGGGAAATAAGATGAGAAATCGTATTATTGCAGACGCGCGCAGTCGAATAAACGTGCATGATCGCCGACCTCGTCGATGACATCGTCGCGAGTAATCTCCCGAGCAAACACATTTTTACGACTCTCCTTTCCTTTCGCGCTTCGAACAATTTAGGTCGCTCTTCTCCAGAGATCGGTTTCTCTCCTGTGTCTACTTCTGCCTCTGAATTACGCCACCCCATTTTCCCTGCTGAAGAATTCATCATTCGTCCTGACACCGCCCCAAGTTGTATCTCATTGTTTAGACGACGTTTTCCTCGGATCGTTGTGAACGACTGATCGCATAAAGGTAGGTCAGTTCGATGTCAGTCAGTGCACGATGAGGGGTAAATGGAAAGCATAATAGCATTACAGATACGGCTCTAGAAACAAGCTTGAATTCTCCGAGACACTGCAGTTTCCCCGTTGTGAGACAAATTGAAGCGTTCAACGTCAAAAGAACGTGTAATACGGGTTTCTTTGAGATAATGTAATTTAAAACATTATGAAGCTAAAGTCGTATCAAGAGAATTTACGGATTATTTATGATATTATTTATAAATGTGTTACTTTTTATCAACAAATTAATGGTGAACAAGGCTTTGAGAGTTAAATGTAGATATCGGAGCGTGTCAATACAATAAATAGAATTAAAACATAATTTATACATTAAATTATCGACATTTGCGTTTAATTCTCAAAGCCTTGTTCACCATTAATTTATTTTAATACCAAGCTTTCTTCTTTACTTTGTCTCTAATTTATCAATGAATATCTAACTGTGATTATAAAGAGTTGTAAAAAAAATAGTGAAATACTTATATATAATTAGTTAGTTAATATTTTACTTCTGCTTCTCTGCAATTACTTTCTGCGTTATCATTTATGTAAGTACGTGTATGTGAGTGTCCGCAGTATAATGAGCTCGAGTCCGTGGGTTCGCTAAACCCAAATGACTGTGCGGATCAGTCATCTCTGCGGGTATATTTATAGTATAATACTTTACGGATTATGTAACTGGCGACACTGTGTGTTTGAAACTTACGAAGCATACAAAACAAACGAGTAACGCTTTCGTGCCTAAGATTTACACGCGATAATATCTGCCAATTAAATCCAGCCAATTAAACCTTAAGATATGTTCAATCTTTTTATTAAAAAAAATAGCTTTAACATAAAACTCAAAAAAGATAAAAATGTCCAAGAGCAGGTGTTGACCTATTTTTATTTTTAATATGTTTATATACTTGACACATTTTCTCTTTTAAAACACTTGACACATAAATTTGCAGATTCTTATTTTGTTATTTCTTCGTTACAATTTTATCCTGTACGTGAAAAGCTTAGAAAATCTCATCAGTAACAAAGCTTGATATAATATACAACTCAGCTGGATTAAGGCCTAAATCTACAAGAAATGCTCCACTAAATTATGCGCGCGTCGTAAACTTGGCGAGAAGCAGAGGCACACGAGCACGCGACACGAGCGCTCAACATTGTAGCACAAAAAAGCTGGAAAACGCAGCTTTCGTGATTCGTCGTATCTGCAAGCATGCGCCTGCCATCCGCCAAAGTGAGAGGGAGTGAGAAAGAGAACATAGAGAGAGGGTTGATCGCGAGTAAGCAGCACGTGCGTAACAGTCATCCTGGCGCATTCGCCAGGACCGCTTGCACCTCGGAAGTTATCTTTCCATCATCGGATGTTACAGATCATTATCTCGCGCAATAAACATTTGCGATCACATCCGCATCGCCCGCGACGAACCCTTAAAATCAGCGGTTATTAATGCTCCGTCACACTTTTCGTCGCAAATATTCGAATTCTTCCTTTTAATTCGAGCTCTTAAAATAAACGTAAAAATTATTCGCGATGGTAGAAGGATCCCGAAGGAATTGATATCTCAGATTCACTTTGATTTATTTTTAAACGCATTCCAGTGGAAATATATAGAGTGAACATCGTAAACGTCGGTGACACGTGTATAAAATATGCACGGTTACCACGAACTGTACACGTATGCGCGTGCCCAGCGCGTATACTCCATCAAGAATGCGACTCACTTGCAAATTATATTTAAGTACTTCCGACGGCTTCCACTATCGACCACAGTCCCTACTATTTCCGCACGAATACAAATCGTCGACATGGCAAGGCGGATTGTCAAATCCTTATCTTCGAGGACAAGAGTTATTTGTCCGCTAAAGGATACAGGAAATAACTTCACCCAACAATGTGCTCGCTCGAGTGGACCGTAAAAATTTCTAGCATAGCATGACGATACGCAGACAGAATAAAATGAGGCATAGCAGCTCCTGGCCCGATCGAGCGCCGCAAAAAGTGAAGGTGCGCGTCGATCCCTTATCTCGTGCCTTTACTATCATCCCAACGAGCCGCGAAACGATATATCGATTGGAACAAACTGCATCGCGGTCTAATTGCCTGGAAGAAGTCATCCTTTTAGATCGATGTGCCCCAGGAGGAGTCGCGTCGGTGATGATAAAACGAAGATTAATCGACGGGAGGCCATCTATAAATAAGAAACCCGCGAATTTCCCTGAGAATTCGCCCGACGTGAATAACGAGACGAAGAGTATAAAAAATACCAGCCGATATTTCATACCGCGCAGTCTTTCTTTAATCGAGACAGCTACAACTCATCAAAACTCGGTCATTGTGCTAGAGGAAAATATCGTCCGAGATCAATCAAGATGTAAGTCGGACTCGCTCGTAAAGATTAATGAGCCAAGGACGCGAGATGTGAAAAGAGACTCCATCTTGAGAAGCACATCAGCTACGGAAGTTGTTCCGAAACATTTGCACGCCGAGGAAGAATTCAAAGATACAGCCGCACAACTGAAAGCCAAATCCGCGAAATCTCCTTCATTCGCGGAAACGAACGCCTTTGATGTTATAGTAAACATTGCAAATGAGCGACAGCACACAGTCAGCATCGCGCAAGCAAATAATTCGCAAGCGGATGAGACGAGGAAAAAATATCAAGCTACCGTTTCGCCCACGTCTTCCAGGAGACACGCGTCATCGCCACCGCATATCAAGGTGGTGGACTACGACGATTATGTGACGTCCATGTCATTCTCGAAGAATGATCTACATGCCTGTCCAAAATGCACGTCCGAGGGTGTTCTTCGCTCGCAGATCGATCCCTTTCGCTCCCCCTCGCCGAGCAAGAAAAACGACGATCCGGTGATGATAAACGCGCGCCATGTTCGACGCGATAATCTGATCGGACACGAAAAAAGGGAAGCGCGCGCTGAGAGGCATCAAAGCAAGGATATCTGGCACGGGACCCGCCTAATCGGGGAAGCAAGAAACGTGGATGGCAAAAGATCGGAGCAACGAAGGAACGACGACTTGTTACCGGAACGACCGGCAACGGCGGATTTTAGAAAGGAGGCTACTCTCAGACGACATTATTATCCCGAAGGAGGCTGGGGCTACGTCATCGTCACGTGTTCGGTACTGGTGCATTTCATCGGGGTAGGTCTGCAACTCGCCGCGCCCGGATGCTGGCATATCACGGCTGAGCTGAAATTCCGACACCCTCCGCTGCATAGTGCAGGTAAGAGGTCGTCTGATAATTTTAATGCAAATTAACTGTATAAACATTTAAAACTTGTAACAATATTTCACGTCCAATATAGTAAATTTATAAATGCAATTCTTAGACAGATATACTCATAACTCGACTAATTCTCTATTCTGGCGACATGTGTATCACATAAATATTCCAACGTTAATCATCAGTGGCCACCATCAACGTGCAAATAATAAATGCAAATTTAACGCAACTGAATCTGTGAAAATTTTGGTCGTTCACAATATTCGCGGATAAATCTCAAATAAATCAGTATTTTCAAATATTTAAAAATGCACCACGCAAAAAAATTATGGTATCAAAAAATTTATACCAAAAATTAGAGTCAATATGTCGCACGCACGCACGCACATACAATGCACCAAATTCGACCGACTTTCTCCTCGTGGTGCACATTGGATAATGTCAAAGTCGGCAGTATGCCAAAATCAGATGCTCAATATCAGCCAGAAAACATAGAAAATGCAGAGGTTTTTTTAAAACGTTGTAGAATCGCGAGAAAAAATTGTAGCTGCTCAAACTTTTTTTTTAATTAAACGGGAAGAATTAGGCTTTCATTTGATGTATATGACATACTCGAAAAAAAATTATCCAAGTCCGTGCATGCTCCCAAACTTGGCTAATTTTAAAATCTCAAACATGCCCTTTAATTTAAGAGGTTCCTGTTGCATCAATGACCCTAATAAAAAAAATATATACACCATTTTAAAGGTGAGATTTTAACCTTTAATTTAAAAAAAAGTCTGTTGCTCTATGATTATTTCTCGCAGAGTTATGATCTGTCAAATTTTGGTAATTTTTGGAATAAATTTTTTGATGCTATAATTTTTTTGCGCTGTATATATCGCAATTATGGCGATTTCTTGAAAGTTTGTCTTATTTCTTTTTATTACATTTTTTAGTTAAAATATTACACTTTTGTCCTTTTCTATACTTTACTTATCTACTATCATCATTTTTCGCACGTTTCCTCGTAAACTAACAGCATACTATTTATCATCATAAGAGGTAAATCTCGACGATGATAGTATCCTAATTCTGACCTAGATATGTCTCCTTACGGATCATATTTTGATCACGTTTTATGTAACTATACACTCAACCCCTCTCAAATTTGGTCATGTCATAAATTATACGCCTGTGATACCGAGAAATACTATGGACACGGAGCAAAAAGAAGAGACGAAAGCCTGAAAAACCTAGATTTTCGATCAACGTATGATCTTCAGATTCTGTCATATATGCTTCATAATTTTTAATAAAACTGTATACACAAAATTATTAAAATAAAAGATTATTAGTGTTATTTCAACTGCATTTTGTACTAAATAATTTTCTTTTCATATCAAATAATAATGTCAAAAACAATATTGAAAATTATTTACCAGAGATTCTTAAAATGAATGCAGTTTTGATAGTTCGTATATTCGATAGTTTGTATAACTTGGCTAAACTTTATAACAATAAAATAATTGTGAAAGTTTTTACCTTGAATGAAATCTGATATTAAGTTGCATTAAAAGGAAATAATGCTTACTATTTCTAAAGAACTCGGTAACTGCAGACGGAGTTGGGATCAAAGTTATACTCGACTTTGCACCTCTGACATACATTGATTTTCTTGTCGCGTTTCCTACGGGCAAAGTTCCTATAGAGTGACCGCAATTTGTTTGCTTTGTCATGTTGAAATGCAGTTTTTACAATTTCGACAGTATCCTTTGATTCTGAAGAAATAATAAAAAAAAATAGTACTTTTTTCAATCTACTACTTTTCATCATATCACACGATATCAAAAAGTGATCTATTAACAAAATTAGTTAAAAACACTCGAATGAAAAATAATCTTGTAAATTCAATAACAGTATTAACAAACAAATAACATTTTGTTAAAACAAAAACATGATTTATTTTATTAATATTATTATTGAACAAAATTAATTTTAATTAAATCAATACAATGTCATTATTTTCCGTATAAATTTTATTATAAATTGTATATGAAAAATAAGAGTGAGCGTCAAGTAAAAAAAAAATAAATTTTTTAACGTTAATAATAAATAAGAAATTAACTCTATGATGCTAATAAAAAAAGAATATCTATAAGTAAATCCAACTTCAAGTTTTTGTCAACAAAGAGAGAAAGAGAGGGAGAGATATCATAATTCCTTATTCAATAATAAAAAATGTAGCAACTTTTTCTCATATTTCCTAGCATCAGTTATTTCGAAAAGGTCGAGACACTTTTTATCTGGCCCATACTATTCTCAGGATTAATGCATACGAAAGAAGAGTACTGTGTAACATCGTAAAGCGTACGTGCGAGAAAAATCAGGACAACGAATCGACAGTCGAAACGCGTCGCTCGGCTCACGTTCGGCCTAATGCGTGCAAAGCATCACGATGCATCTACGAAATATCGCTGGATTTCACACATTGGGGACAGTCGTTTGCAATCCACCGACGTCGTTCGTGTAACTTAATGCTGAGTATAATTTTTCGCTAGGTGTATTCTTTCACGAATTCAATTACAAAAGTAAACTAAAACAAAAAAACGGATAAATAACAAAATGTAAAAAGTGAAAAACTGTTATACTGAAAAAGCTCTTAACATTCCTAGTGCATTTGTGCCATTGTTGCTGCGCGTGCTGCACGATATCCGTAAATTCCCGTACTAAATTTTTTACTTTGAAAGTCGAGAGTACGAGATAAACGTACTACGTACACCTATCTTTCGGAAGAAGTACTTAAATATATGATAAGTACCGCATTGTTCGTGCTCATTTAAATACCGCGATAAGTAACGCGACGGCGCGTGACGGTAACATAACTCGGTCTCGAGCATCGTTTCCCCAGCACGAAGATTCAGCAGCCGAGACATCCGCTACGATTGTGCGAGTTTGAGAAACGAACGACGAAATGGAGGGACGAGCTGACTCGGCGAGGCCGACGCGCGAGAGACCCGCATATCGCAAACGTCGCCGCTCTTACAGCGCGGCTATGAGCGAGGAGAATTCGCTCGATGAAGATGACGACGACGAAGAGCCAGAGGAAGAGGAATCCTATCCCCATCGTGACGGTGCAACGCGAGCGCGTTGCTGCCGGCAACGCGAGTGCATCGCGCGGAAAATATCCAGTGTGGAATCCGAGACCCGCTCGTCGACCGAGAGCCTCGTTTCGAAACGGGCGTTGACGAGGGAGTCTTCCGGCGACATTGCGAAATCATGGAGCGAGATCGAGTTGCCCGAGCTGCTGCTGGCGCATCCGGAGATCCTATCACGTATGATGCGGTGCCGCTGCTTCCTGGCGCAATTCTCCGCGTGCCAGTGTCGGAAGATCTCCACCGCGTCCTCGTGCCTCGCCAGGGATTCCGCTCAGGGGGCGAGGCGGAAGGACTCCGGAAACTCCGTGTCGACTTGTCAGAGCTTCCTGCCGCCGTCCTCCGGCAGGAACTCGGCCGGCAGCCTCTACCACTGCTACGCCGACATCGGGGACAACGGGGCGACGATCCAGCGCCGGCACTCGATCGCCGCCGCCGGTCCGATACCCCATCGTCGGTACTCGGATCAAACGTTCTCGTTGCGCGGCTGGAAGATCAGCCGCGCAGATAATCGCCGGCTCTCCGAGCAGCCGCTCGTCGATGATGCAATCGGGAACTGCACCGACGAAAGCACCACCGGTGCCGCAAATGCCGCGAAACCAATCATCGCCGGCAATACCTGCCCGCGAACGTTTTCAAAAGCGACAGCCCGCGCGGCGCAATCAATCATCCCGCTTCATCCCGAGAATTTGGCACATGTCGATATTAAAGATCCGAAAAATGACGGCCACCGAATCGCTAACGAATCTGACGAACGTCTCGTTGCTAGCCGGAAAAATGCCAGTACAAACGCCAACGCCGCTTTAACTGTAGGTCGTAAAAGTAGCGGCATCTCGATTACGCCTAAGATGATGAGAAGGCGCTTCTCCGAGCAACTAATTCTCGAGGGAGGCCTCGGCAGCGTCGGTGAATCTGAGAATCTGTTCGATCAGCTCGAGAACGTGGAGGAGGCAGAGGAATCCTTCACGGCGATAAACGCTCGAAAAAAAATCACACTCAATAAGCATTACTACCCGGAAGGCGGTTGGGGATATGTTATTATCATAATAACGATTCTCGTGCACCTAATCTCTCATGGGCTGCAACTGGCGTCCGGCCTGCTGATGAGCCCGACGATGACGCGATTCGAGCAGACGGTTGAAAACTCAGGTACGATGTACTGAACGTTATCGACTTGCTTGATAATCGATCTTCATACTAACATATACATTTCATAATTTAATAAGATATGTGTTAATTATAACAACACGCAAACATACAACGTATGAAAATCGTGTTTCATGCTCTAATTGTATATTTACCATTAAGTGTAATCCTCTCATCATACATTAATTATAAATGCGATTAACGCATTTGAAATCAGAATCAAGCTATAATTAGTAAAAATGTATCAAAAATGTATAAAAATGTAGGTCATAAATGATGTATGAGAAATGATTAATTCTTATCGTGCGCACTTTTTTCAACCGTAAAAAAATTAACTATACTTAATTTTGAAAGATATATCCTATGAAATTTACGTTGGTAATCAAAA
>VBVR01005170.1:0-12736 GCA_011638315.1 Tetramorium parvispinum | reverse complement strand
GTTGCAAAATGGTAGAGAACTTTTCGACTCGATTTCGCCCGCTCTACATGCTCACGAAAGTTGGCTCACCAATTATGGGACACCCTGTATATATATATGATCTTTATCTTTATATATGAAGATTAGTTTTATAAATCATAATATTTCATATCACCCCAATATGTATAAAATATATTGCACAAGTAGAGCTTTTATATCCAATTAAGTTTAATGTGTACATGTAGAAAATAGATCTGAATTACAAGACAATACAAAACTAAAATAAACACCAGTTATATTTAACAACTGTGCGATTAAAAACCTTATATGTAAACCTATCTATTTTTGTACTTTTGAAAAATGTCATATGATTTCTTCAGTAATTTATATAATTTCTTCAATTATATATGTATGTTTACACACGTAAAATGCTTTGTGTTATATATCATTTATAATTAGATGTATGTATATATGTACATATAGAGTAAATTAAATAAATTATATCTAAATTTGAATTCATACACATTCATATACGATATTCGATCATACACATTCATATACGATTACCACAATGCTACGATAATCGATTTGTGGATTCATAATAAATTATGAAAGCATTTTTAAAACTGATAAAAATTGAGTCAACAGATACTCTGCGAGTTTACGTATGATATATGTATATTTCAATCTTCATTCTCAAAAAATAAATGTATCACTATATTTTCATAAATGAGTGATATTTTAATATTGAAAATATAGCAAATTATAATGTAGACATAAAAAGAATGTATTAAATTGAAGTTATAGAAATGCTGTGATTCTTTTTATATCATTTTATTAACTATAATATATATAAAAAATCTTAGACTTATATATCAGGCCGCACAATAAAAAATGAGAGAAAGTTGACATCTGCGTTCTGATCTTCAGCATGAAATTGAACAAAGAGAATACGTATCTCTCCTGTTCTCATAGGATTTTAACATTAAGTCTGAATTTGGAGAATTTGGAGAAGTAATGAAAAAAAAGAAGAAAAAATATCAAATAACAAGATAATACTCTTACAATTTAAAAAAGAAATTTGTTCTCCAAGAAAATATATATTTAAAATCGATTGTTTGAAAACATTTCCTGAAATTTTATATCTCATCTTAAGAATGTTATACTAAAATTTGTAAAGATAATGAACTAGCATTTTGAGTATGATACATCCGGCCATAATTGGTCTTAACAGTTAAAAAAAAAAAACTGACAGAAATTCTATTATCTTACGATCATTATGAAAAAAAGGGTTTTTCAAAGGAAATGGAATATGGGATGAACCACTACGGGATGAATACTGGGAAACCACTGCGTAAACCGAATCGTAATTTAAACAATGAATATAGCTTGCAAATCGTGTGTTTGAGATCTTTAGATAAATGTTCGTGAAACATTACATTTTCATACATACACATTAATTTTATATTTATATTTATATTTATATTTATATTTATATTTATAGCATACCCAAAAATATCTATTTACAATAGAATATCAGTATCTTTAAAAATATCTTTTCAGATTGCATTAGAAGAAAGAAAATAATTTTTAAGATGTGTCATTACTTTTCCTTAATAATTTCAACGATTAATTTCATAAATTTTCACATATAATATCCAAATATATTATAAATTTTCACATATAATATCTTGTACTTACTCATGACGCTACGTCAAATAATATTAAATATAATCGATCTATTCTTGTTGATGTAATCTTTCCATAGTGCGTCTAACTTTTTGTAAAACACCCGTCATTTGTTCATATTTACCCGTTGAATCAGGCAAATTTTCAAAGTTGATAACATCGCAAATATCTTTGGAAAACTTTTTTGATGATGGTAGTTTATTATACGGAGAAGTACTTGGCAATATTGGTGTACCTAAATGTACCAATTTTACAGAAGCTTGATCTGAAGACTTCTGCGAAGTAGAATGAACTGGAGTAGAATTAGATTCAGGCATTTTATCGAAAATTGAGGTATCTAATGAAGTATTTAATTCAACTTTAATTGATGTGTCGAGAGAACTCGGTAATTCCGACTTCATAGAATCTTGACTTGAGGACCTTCTCGAAGTAGAAGGCGTAGTTGTAAAACTGGAAAATGGCGTTTCCGATACAATCGCAGTATTCGTATCGTTTTTAGTTGATATGGAATTTGAATTAGAATTAGTCTCTTCGATTTCCATAAGTAATACTTTTTTCGTTCTCTCTAATTCAGATAAGGATGGTGAATTTGTGATTGAAGTAATGTCGTCCTGAAAAGAAAATGTAATTTTTGAACGCTTAATTTTTGACATTGTTAAGAATATATCAATCTTTTGAAGACATACTACAGAATCGAAAAGCAATTCTTGCGATTGCGAGTCTGAATCATCTGTTATTTGAGATAAGTCTGACAGTGGTGGTGGCGGTGGCACTTGCACTGATTCTTTCGGTAACGGTGGTACGAAGTGTCCGTTAAAAGGCACATTTTCCACTACATTTTCTATTTCAATAAAATAAAAAGAAATTTTTCATTTTCATAAGAAGTAATAAAGACGAATAGAAATCAATAATATATACTATCAATATATACATTATCAATAATATAGATCTAATGAATTAAGATATGTAATATTTATTAATTTCTTTTATGGTAATTATTTTTTTAATAAAGTAAAATTAAAATAAAAATAGCGAAATTATTTGTTCATGTTTTTAATGTGTTGATTAATAATTATACCTTCTGTATCTTCTATTTCCATATCACTGACTGTTTCTACTATTTCATTATTCACATTATTTACAACTGGCGGTAATTTTAATTTTTTCCGTTTGTAACCATCATCAGCTTCTTTACCTTGCAAATTCATTAACATTATACTTTTACTATGTATAATTTGCATCTGTGGTACCCAATGTTTGTGGCTATCCTGCAATCGACAGATTTTAATAAAAAAATGCTGTAAGCTACAAGAGAAACGAATGAATAAGATCAATTTTATGTATCAGTTATCTCACTGTGTTACTTACATCTGCGGTACCAGAAGGAGGTAACACGTTAAAACCGGGAAAGTCATATATCTTTTTTATATCATATTGATCTCTATTTTCATCCGTAATGATTTCGCCTTCTTCTTTATTTGTATCACTTTCCGCTAACCCGTCAGAATTGAACAGTGATAAACCAGAATGTTGCAAGCGTGCTTCTTCCAACCACCCTGGAGGGTAGCCAAGTAATCTCATTCTAAGAAAAAATATGTTTTGGCACGTATAATGAGCTCCCATTGGCCCATTAAATTGAAAATTTATAAATCTTTCTTCTATTATTTTAATTTAATACTTGATTTCGTGCAAACGCAGTTTTGCGTTTGCAGCACGAAGAGATCTCATAACATTACGTCACGTTGATTTAAAAAACGGCAAGCATAATATTGAAATTTTAAGAAATTTATTACTAATGACTAATAAAAAGTGTGCATATAAATATATCTTGAACAATATACGAAATAGCCAAATCCCAATAAATTATGTAATTATGTAATACCTATATACGTGTTTAGGTAGTTCATTGTGTTTCAGTCCAAGAGCCTTTCGCAGTTTTTGGCTCAACTGACCAGGAACCATATGACTAAATCTTTGATCCTCGCTCATATGATATCGGACATTATTTGAACCGTGTTTTGTAGCAAACTCTTTACGATTTTTATTGATATTGCTTTGATTTTTAGGTAACGGACAATCTCGCAAATTATGATTTCCATTACAATTGAAGCAATTTAATTTTGGCATGCAATCTTTTTGTGTTTCATGGTTTGATGCCTCAAATGTATTCTCATATTTCTATGATAAAACAATTGTTGTTTAGGATATAGAAATAACAAATGTAACAGGATAACATTTATCCCTAAGCTAAGATATCGCAGCAAGGGTTGAGACATTCGTCAATTGAAATAAAACATTAATAATTATATAAATATATGATTACGTAATAATAAAAAAATTGAGAGATAAATGTAATGTAAAGAAAAGACAGCGTTACCTGTCCGTTATAAGTCGGAATATCCAAATCATCCTTTACATTTGGTCGTTTATCAATTGTAAACAGAAAATCGTCGCATTGTACATCGTCATGCAGAACACTTTCATTTCCTGTATCAACAATCATTTCATCTTTGGAATCGACTTCATCATCCCAAATTTCTAGAGTCAGACTTGATTCATTCGTGTCCTTCTTAAGGGATTTGGTTTGCGCTAAAGCTTGTAAAAAGTTTTTTATTTGTTGCCGGTATTGCCTGTAAATACACGAAATTCCATAATTTGTGAAGAATTTATATATAGTTTAACAAATATAGTAATTAAATTCACACATTGAATGTGCAATTTAAATAATATTTGTTGCACCAATATATATAATAATATGTTTCTTTTTTCACGAAATGCTTGTTTACAATAAAACCAATTACACTTGTGTACGTGAGAAACGTCAGAAACGCATTCGTCAGGGGTCCGCGATACCCCTCATTTCGTGCCGCCTCGTAAAAACCAGGCGGCACGAAATGTAAACAAAGCGCCGAGACGCAGGACGTTGTACATACATACCTCGAGACCCTCTCGTCGCGAAACATAACCTTAAAGAGAGGTTTCGGAGCAAGCTGCGGATTCCTCCGTTCCGAACGGACCGGCGTTTCGACATCCGGAGAAGAGAAACGAGCGGTGCTCTTGGTGCCGTAGACGAAATTTTCCTTGCCTGAACAGGAGGTAGCCACCGCGTCATTACTGTTGTCCAGCTCGATCACCTCCGTATCGGACTCCAAGTGAACCGTGTCCGTACTCATGTCGATCACGCGGACATCGCTGTCCATCGTAGACGCGGCGCGGCGCAGCGAAGCAGCACCGAGATTCATCAGCACTCGCGCTCGGTTTCCGTTCCTCGGGACGAGAATGACGAGAATGACGAGATGCGGATCATCAAACGCGAAATTTCCTCGCTGTGTATCCGTGTTGTTGACGAAGCGACAATGTAGGTGCTCACTGTGCTTACTGCTTACCCGAGTACCAAATCCCGCGCATGCGCATTGGCGCGAGTTACAGACGCTTTACTAGAGCCCGCGGCCCGGACGTTCGGGTTTGTTCGGGCTGCGCGCGGAGAACCGCTGCGTACGAGTGAGTCGGGTGGGTCGGGTGCCCGCTAGAACGAAATAACAATAGCGGCGATTGCCGACTGCGTCTGATCTATCCGAATCTATGATCCGAATACTATATACAAGCATTTCTTTATATTTATTTGGATAGATCGGCAGTTGTCGCGTCTCCTCGAGAGTATCGTTACCTCTCTCTAGCGGGCACCCGCCCGACTCACTCGCACGCAGCGGTTCTCCGCGCGCAGCCCGAGATCTTGTATAGAGCCCGAACGTCCGGGCTCTAATTATTACAATTAGACAAGTCAAATAAATACAAGAAATATCTATGTAAAGTCGATGAATTATATTTAAACATTTTGTTTATTGAATTTACTATTAATCAAATTAATCTTTTCATGTCTGGTTTTTTCTACAACATAAATAAAATATTCTCAAATTCTAATAAAAGTTTATTTTCATTGAGACGTTTTCAGTAACGAAATATAATAGTTTTAATTTATAAAATATAATTTAAAGTGTATAATAATATTGCGATAAGAATAGAGGAAAATTTAAAGTTTTCGAGCCAAATATATTTAAAAAAATTTTTTTAAACATTTTAAAATGCACGCGATGAACGCGATCGTTTTTTTGCACACAATATAACGCATCGTGTGTTGTGAATTATGCAATGCAATTTTTACCTCGCTCTGTGAAGATTATCGATTGCTCGTGGAATGGCAAATTGACAGGTTTTCTTCGTGGATATTCGACACAATGCCGTTCTTGAAGCTGCAGAGAATCACATGGAGCGAACGGCGAACCGAAGCTTGCAAGCGAAATGGCTGGCGCCACGCTATATACTCGCCCGAGACGAAACTTATCGCCAAAGCGCATTACAAGGGTGAATGGAGAAACGATAAGAGAGAGGGCAAAGGTCGAAGAATCGACAGGTGTTCTGAAAATTGTTTGCTAACAGTTTCTCGCCCATTTAACCTGAAACAATAATCTCGATTTCGCTTTATCTAATATTTCTACATAGAGAGAAACACGAAAAGATTATTTTTGATACAATAACCGTGAAATTTTTTTCACAAAAAGTATTCTCTTTTTACAGAAAATATAAGTTATACATTTCTCTTTTTTCTATTATATAAAATATTGAGCACGGCATTTACGTTTCAATTATATCAATTAATAATCAATTAATATAAATACAAGAAAAAAATTAACGAGAATTATAAATTTTACAATATTAATTACCTTGAGCGTCAAGGAAACTATTCATAATTTCGTTATCAAGATTTCTTTCGTAATAAACACAATTATATAAGGATGTAAAATGCCTGTTTTACATGTCGATTTAATATAATAATTCTAAATTCATAATAATGAAATATGTATTATATATACATAACTTCTTATTATCCGCGAGATCATATACATCCAAGCTGGCGATATTTCGTTCGCTATTTCGTTAGGAATTGTTCCTTCGCAGCCACGGCTGGATGTACGAAGGCGACTGGTATAACGACCTGAGACACGGCTACGGCGTCCTCAGCAAGATCACAGAAGACGGTGAGGTGCGCAAGGTGTACGCTGGCGACTGGACGAAAGGGAAAAAAGACGGATTCGGAAGCAATTGGTACAAAGATGGCAGCTATTACGAAGGCACATTTCGGGAAAATAAGCGGGCCGGTTACGGTCGGATTTGGTACAAATGCGGCAGTGGATATTACCAGGGCATGTGGCTAAACAATCGCTACCACGGAGAAGGAATGCTTATACAAGGTTGCCGCTAATTAAAAAAAAAAAAAGCATAAACGCATATATGAAATTTACGGTACTTTGCAGAATGAGTTCGCTCGAAAATGTTTATCAATTTCTTTTTAATTATGTATTACATAAAACAAAAGGTGATACACATCTTCCTTAAGCGCCTGCTTCTGAGAATCTCATTCTCATATACCGTACGCGAAAAACTGTGAACTCGGAATCACACCGTCCCTCATTTAAAGCGCCCTATATTTCGAAATTCCCATAAATATTTATCTTAAAATCTTCGTAGAAAACGGTAATCTTTACGAGGGTCAGTTTACAAATGGCAAGAAGGAAGGCCGGGGTGTCTTCTACCACTTAGATAGACGTCAAGTGCAGGAGGGTCGTTGGGAGAATGACGTCTGCGTGAACAGCACGATAGAGGACATCGACTGCCGACAGTCAGCTTTACATCCGACATTACAAATTCCAAGGATAAACGGCTAAGCAGCGATATACTTATAAGCACATTGCGTCACGTCTCGTTTACGTCCTTTCTATTCGATTTAATCATACGCGTTTCCATTGAATTTTCCCGCGTTCGCGGCAAACGGAAAATATGATGGAAACGAAACGGAACGGAAAACTTGCATGTGACTTCGGCGTATGACTTCTTTTATTTTGGCAATCGTTCTCATTAGCGCGTTTCGCATGCTGAACAATACAAGCATATACAAATAATAATCGGATACACGTTCTCGATTTTCATCCGCGATCATTGAAATGTAATATCTCGAGCGATGCCGCGGCGTACATCCGTTTCGCCACTTCCTGACATGTCCCTTATTTTTACGGCAGTCATATAATACGTGTACTTGAGAAAGTAATGTACTTGCGCATTGAAGAATGATAAGGGAAATTGCTGTCATTTAAATTTCTAAGAAAGATATCGACTTTCATGTGTCGGCGATGGCAAATTTATGTGGCAGAACGTGTATTGCATACATATCCGACATGTCATAACATCAAAATACTTAAGAAATATAAAAATCGATAGTGTTTCTTGGATAAGCACGTTTTTCCAGATAAGTACATGCGAGTACATAGTCGCATCTGCTCTCGATAATTCAAGCTATTGTACTATCGCCTTTTAACTGAACATGGCAATGACATGCGAGACATGAGTCTCATAATATTAAAACAAACTATTTTTCCTACGTTTTAAGTCGCAACGCGCGAATGAAGGAATGTATCTTGTGCCTACATATACAACGACGTTATCGAACTTTATTTCCTTCCTAAAACCGGCACGATGCTTTTGTAACGCGCATGCATCGTGCAGACGAGCGGGGTCTTGCACTTATACTTAATTTACATCACAGAGAACACGCGTATAAAAAAAAAGAAGAGGAAGAGCTGTCGACGAAATTTTCATTTGTAGCGCATGTGCGCCGAAGAAAACAGTCATCTGTCATGTTCCTCGAATGGCTCATGCTCGAAAGACTCCCTTTTCTGACAGAATCCTCCAAAAAACGCCGCCAAAAGCTCGTATGAGAAAAGATCTCTAGTTCTAGTTCTCGTTCTCTCTCTCTCTCTTATTGCGTTCCGCGAAGCGGAAATTCTTCTGTTACGCTCGATTCCAATCCCAGCGACAGGGAAAGTCGCAGAGATCGATTCAAACGATATGCGTTACCCCGGTCTGCATGAGATTCACACCGTTTCTACCGTCCACGTCCGTGGACTCGATCTGTTCCCTGAGTAACTCGAGTTCCCGTATGCCGGACACGGTAACTTCATACTTGTGCGCGACCAGACTCCGATAGAAATGTATCGCGAACGCAATGAAGATTATCAGCACCGGAATCAACACTATGCAGGCCGACCAGGCGGCGACCTGCGAAAAGTCATAGAACTTCACCCAGCAGAGAATCGCGATCTCCAGCAGGAATAGAAGGAGGCCCAGCAGTGTGGAAAAGGCCCACGCAATCTCGATGTACCAGTGTAGACGCTCGTGCGGCGACTCGTGCACAAGGCTTATGCTGTGCAAATTGCAGACGGCCTCGATGTTCGGCAGTATACACGTGGATATCATCAGCGCCAGCATGTGCACGGCCACGAGCAAGGTCGTGCACACGGCGAAGGCGATCAGCATCTCCTTTGGTACTTTCGTGTCGGAATTCAGCTGTACCTCCACCATGGCGACCTGTGGACAGTGAGTGATCCTTTGTCCAGTCTCGGAAATGTTCTCGGCTCATTTATCATTCGCACATCATCGAGAGAAACGCGCATTATTATTAATAAATGCTAAAAATTCCATTAAAGATTCACATTTAGATTCCACGAACTCGCCGCGTTGACTTGATGAGAAGAGAAATAAAATTTATTTAAAACTTGTAACTGCGATTTGCTTTCCAACAATATTTAAATAAATATTACACACACATATATATGTATATATATAATAAATATTTAGTACGTACAACATATTTTGATTTAATATTTAAATAAATATTTCAGTTTCATGTGCGCGCGTGAATGCTTTTTATTTGGGCGATATTCGATTGAGATAAATATTCGCGCAATCCAAAAACAATACTAATCACTTCCGGAATTACTTCAGTTCACATGGAATTTTTTTTTATTTCCGTGTAATGCGTTACAAAACCAAACGATAGACTCCATTACGGTTATCTCGATTAAATTAATCACGGAGAATGCAAACGTGCGTCGATCTATGAATGCGATAGGAACTTTGCGTTCTCCAGCTGAAGGACCGATTCGCTTCCGCGATGTTTTCTTACCATAGCGAAACCGGAGAGCAGGGCTGACGTTTTACTGGACGCTTTGAGCTTCGCGCGGCTCAGCTGCAGTTTTCTCCAGGACAAGTAGCCCGGCGTGTGAAGGCCGTCCCCCGCTTGTGACATCGTTGACTGTGGTAAACAAAATGAACGCAGAAATGGCAAGTTAGATCAGGCCGAACGAAAGGGCGTGGGAAGAGATACGCGCGATCTCGCGTACTCGCTGTCTCGTCGAAGGACGGAAGAGGAAGGGAGAGGGGTACTTGAAAGCGACACTTGGATCTTGCGATCTTACGGAAAAGCTTAAGCACGAGTAAAAAAAAGAGTGGCACGTACCGGAGAGATGGATGGCAACGTCGGTGCCAACGGGAGAACTTGCCAAAAGTCCCACAGTAGGACAAAAAACCAATGGGTGCTGAACGAAACAAATAATAAGGAAAATTAATGAAAACGTGTGTACGTGACTGCCGTGCGTCTTGCAGGAGGTCTGGGCGAGCACGAGGAAGAAGAACCGCGTACTACACACTACATGCACAAACATGCGTACACGTACGTGAAGAGATCACGTGCGTTTCGGGGGATACTTGCGCTGATGCATGGACGAGGGACTTTACATCGCGTTGACTCGCGCCGCGTTCCACTGTAATGTTTCATACATTCACCGGGAAGATGTTACTCAATTTGATTCACGATCGCCGTTCTTCTCGCGGTTGAGGTTCCGGTTGGGCAGGGGCGTCAGCGAGAGAGAGAGAGAGAGAAAGCGTATTCAACAGAAGATGATTCAAAAAGTATAAAAGTGAGATAGAAAAGAATCTGAATAATGTGCTCTGTAAAAGTATTGCAGCATTTGCAGGCACATCTTGCCGCTCAAGATGCTCGAGATATTTGCTTTTAAGGTATTTTCAATTCTTGACATCCCGTATGATGTGTGGATTTAAATAGGAATATGATATTGATAAATACTAATGCGAATAGAATATATACAATTAAATAATGTTGTCTTTTCCTACCCACGCAGATGTATACCTTTGAATCGACATGCGTCGTGATACATGTTGGAGATATAAGTGACTGGCGAGCGAGCAAGGAACACGTTTGCCACATGACACTAGTCTTTTGTTTGTTTAAAGCCAGGAATGAGATATATTCAGTGTCAATCTGTATTTCGACAACTTGATGTATGTACAGAGGTAGCACTTTTCCGAGCATTCGCACTTATTCGCGAGTTGCCTTGTACGAACTTGTCCGGATCGCGGATTTTAGTCACGTATCCTTCAAGTTTTTTCTTCGCGAACAAAAAACAGGTAATGACAAACTCGGCGAGAGTTTATTTCTAGCTACATATAAAAAAAAAAAGAGAATGATATATGGATGAGAATGTCGCGTAATTTGCGTCATTTCTGTAGATACGTATGTTTACCAAATTGCATGCTGTTAATCGCAATAAGCTCACAGCAAACACGCGATACACTCGAAGAAATAAAGGCACATAAATTTTCTTATCATAACAAAGATTAGTTAATTAACGTAATCTGAAGTCTACGTTATACAGCCGAACGTATATATGTAATATTGAAAATTTTGTTTTTTTTCGATAAGTTACTTCGCCGTGAATATAAGAGTGTCTCGATCTTCGCAGCATGCAAAGAAGAAAAACTAATTAGGGGAAGTATTACGTTATCGTTATGAACGACATCCGGATAATTATCAGAACGTAACACGCATGCAGAGTGAAGCATTGAAGAATATGCGACTGATTGTACGCTCAGAGTCAGATATAACAGCGGTGTACGAAAAACTATAAAGTGTAATCTGTAAGTGGAAAGAATGTTGAAAAGGCATGCATTTGTCGCTCGTTAAAAGTGATTAAACGCAATCAAGCTAACAATATCGCATCGACGCTCAATCGATCAATTCGACCGATCGTTGAATGGTTGAATTCAATGTAATAAGCAGCGTTATTTTAAAGCAGAGTCTGAATATCGAAATAATTTCATTAACAACTGTGCAGTGTGCACCGGCTTTTGCAATAACTCTGTTTTTATAAAACCACAATGACAATCAAAAGGCTTTAATTATACCGGTATTGAATATTCACATAAATACTGATAAAAATATTTTTAGTAATGATACATATACAATTTCTCAAAATTAGTTTTCAATCAAATCGATCGAATTTGCAATGCACTTATCGTATATTAATTGTATTTATACTAATGTGTTTTTATTTCAATTAAAATTGGTATTGTTTATATCGTTCTCAATTTCTGCTTGAAAGTGGTGTTTAAAGGCGGTATCATGAATACGAAGAAAACAAATCTAGTATTACGGGCACAATGAAAACAATTCTACGTAAGCTTGAGTCATGCGAAATCTAATGTATATTTTTATGATCCTGCTACAATCTTACTATCGAAAACATTTCAATTTCTCCGTAACGCAGAATGCTTTGATAATAAAATATTTTAAAATGTAAAAAAAAATGTAAAATATATGTAAATTTAAAAATTGAGCTGACCTTAATTATTCTTTACTCTTATTTTTGCAATTACGGAACAATTAGATTTGATGAAAGATGTTTTATCTGAATGATACAAACGTAACGCAGCAATTCATAATTTATATCCCGCACATATATTATTATATTTAAAAGATAAAATTTCGATGTTGTAACAATGTAACATATCGGTTCTCAGCGAAAAAAACAGGAGAACTACGTAATCTTTAACATTCCAATCCCGTGGAGTGTCAATCTTCTCGGCAATAAAAAAAAAACATCAATTAACTCGACGAGTCAACGAGTACCGGGAAGGAGAATAGTAATGAGACAATGGAAAGTAATGCGAGATGTAGTCGAGGTGGCAGCAGCACAGAAAAGCTGTGAGGAAGATGTGTGCAGGCGCGTACTCGTGGTGCGGCTTAACCAGTTCACTGGTAGTAACGTCTATAGACGCGAAAAAAAAAGTGCCACGACTGGTAATGACGTCTATAGACGCACCATGAATATTTCTTCCAATTTTTAACGGATTTGAATATAACTTGGTACACCCATGC